>CALYLW010001214.1:0-35085 GCA_944989445.1 Ampullaceana balthica | reverse complement strand
ACACAAAATACGGTACAATATATATTTTTTTAATATGATGTTCGGAATGTTTGATGTTATGACTGAGGTCTTTCAATAATGACTTTTTTGAGGGGAGAAGTGGTTCGTTCTACTAAAATACAAGGTGCACCAACGAATTGTGTCATAAAAACAGTCAGTTAAGGTTGTTTTTTTAATGGACTAATACACTAGTAGATATTTCGGCCAATGCATCGATCGTTACAAAAAAGAACACAAGAGAGAGAGAGAGAGAGAGAGAGAGAGAGAGAGAGAGATAGAGAGAGAGGGGGGGTGGGGGGGTAGAGGTGAACACGCTATCCGCAACACAAACACCCCCTGGTCCGTCAAACAACTGGGTCGAGCAATTAACGTGAGACAGGCGGATCATCCCAACAAGGAAGACAGCAATATTCACTGGCGTAAAAGAAATATTGTGTCGTAATTATTATTATTTTTTTACATTTCTAATACTAACGAAGTTTATCTATTTGTTGTTGTTTTTTAGATTAATTACCATACTGCGTTACTCAGGGGATAAAACAAGGAACATAATTTTCTCCGATCATGACTCCAATCGTCCGTACTTGTTTGTATGACAGCGACAGTTGTCTTGTGGTCTTCCTGGTCATGTCTTGGCGTGAGGATGACGTACTGGTTTGTATGACAGCGACAGTTGTCTTGTAGTCTTCTTGGTCCTGTCTAGGCGTGAGGGTGACGGTGGGTTCAGCCTTATCTGGAATAGTTTTCCGCCCTTGGATCGCATGTAAACACATGTATGTACAACTCAACCATGGTGTTGGTTTTCTGTCCTTCAATTTTAAGAGTCGGACAGATGACTGACTTCACGTCGAGTTGAAAGGAGTTAGAAAACGGGGAGGGGGGGTCGTACTCGCGCGGGTTTCCGGTGATTTTGTGTTTAGCGAACCAGAACGGGGCATTTTTTGTGTGCCCTCCTCCAAACTTTATTTTCTTTTCAAAACGACGCCCTTTTCATTTTGTAAAGATGTATTTTACATTAGTTCTTCCCAGAAAGCCATGCGTTAATAAACAAAACATGCGTCGTCCGCCCCCCCCCCATTTACGTCCCTCCTCCCCACTCCACGAATGTCGATCTCCCCCACTCCTACCTCACCCGCCCCCACAACCGACGCTCTCTAGCAGCCGATGGTGTAAAAAGTCACCACCCCTAACGAAGGGAAGCGGCCCCTGGTGGTGTAGATAATTGTTTACACGGGTAGTGAAAGATTTGAAAACGAGTTTAGTTACACGAGAAAATATTTTAATGATTTAGAAAACGAAAGGAAAAGTAAAAAAAAATATATTTAAAAAAATCACCGCCCTGTTTTATTTACACCACTTAAATTTTCTTTGTTTTTAAGGGTGGTGGTGGGGGGGGGGTGCAGTTAGTTGGGGTTTTTTTTTGTGGGTTTTTTTAACCTACGGAACAGCGGCTTCCTGTAGCAAGTTGGCCGATGCGTGTTGCACGAGTTCTTACAAGGCTTAGCTAGAGGGTTTAACAGCTTCAACAGACATTTGCGCATCTCTCTTGTGTTTATTTGCGAACCCCCCTCCATTTATTTCCCACTTTTCTTTAAGACGTTGGTCATAGGACTTTAACGATTGGAAAGTAATGACGTCATCACACGCCCAGAGACGGAGTGGAATAACACCCTGAGTGCAGAATTATTAGTTCTTTCTTTGCCGTGCCGTGGCGGAGACAGACTCCTAAATTATCAAGTTCAGAAACCTATCCTTTGAGTTGTGATTGTAAATGCCATTAGGGGCCGTAAATAAATGACGTCACGCAATTTTGGCCGATTTTTACCGCCCCCCCCACCTTTTCCACACTCGTCACACTTCGTAACAAAAATGTAGACCCCCCCCCCTTTTCCAATATGATATCACAGAGCTGTATACCCCCCCCCAACCATAAAAGCAGTATTTTCTATTTGAAATTGAGCATGTTTGAAATCACTTTAATGTCATTTAAGCATGTATTTAGTGTAAGGCTGCACTCTTATATCGTAACAGGCGTGAATCCATGCAAAAAGTCATAAAATAAATTGTAGGAAATCGAATATTTAAGGGGAACTTTAATTTAAAAGTAGCGTGTTTTGACGTAACGTCACAATTCTGAAACTCCTGCCTCCCCCTCGTCACACAAATGTGGGGAACCACCCACCCCCCCTTTTATTTTTCCTAGGTGCGTGACGTCATGTATGGACGGCCCCCTCAAAAAAAAAGATTAGGTAATCGATTATCATAATTCCACGACTCATTTCTAATGATCCATTTGCTAGCTACGATTATTTTTAGCAACAGGAACACTGGGATCTATCCAGAAAACGTGATATAACCACACAAATAATAAAAAAAACCCCGTAAAAACAAAGTTTTTGACTATAAATCCCTTATATATGAGACATAACTAACAGTATTGATTATTTTCAAACGCTACAAACATTGACAGACTGACACCGAGTGTTGTCCCTTGTCTTTAATAAATGGGGGTGGGACGTGAGGGGGTGTCGGCACGACGGTCGGCGTCAACTCAAACTCACGTGGAAGTGGAAGAAAAAAACAATAACAAACCGTGAATTTGAATTACATACCTCATATAAGGATAAACTAAAAATGCATTAATTTAATTACGGTACGTTCGATCGATCTGAAATTTTGATACGATGCATTGTTAGGTTAGACGGGTCCGTGTGCCAAATTTCAGCTCCATACGATAACGGAAAGTGTGACATTTTCGACTTTATTTTTTCCGCCCGCCCGCCCAGCCCATGAGATGATCAGATGACGACAGAGACGGCCGCGAAGTTAATATAAGGGATTTAATAAAAACAAACCCGTAAAAACAAAGTTTTTGACTATAAATCCCTTATATATGAGACATAACTAACAGTATTGATTATTTTCAAACATTTACAGACTGAATCTGTCTTAACTCAAATTTGCTTCATAACCCTAGGGGGGAGGGGTGGGTGGGAGGGGGAGAGGGGAAAAGTCTGGTCACCGATTCGCTTGACCGAGCTCAGAGTGACACGTAAAATGTAAACAAAAGCGCCCCGTCGCTTCGTTGGGTCGCCTCAATGCGTCAGCTCAAAATTTCACGTGGGGAAAAAAACAATAACAAACCGTGAATTTGAATTACATACCTCATATAAGGATAAACTAAAAATGCATTAATTTAATTACGGTACGTTCGATCGATCTGAAATTTTGATACGATGCATTGTTAGGTGAGTCGGGTCCGTGTGCCAAATTTCAGTTCGATCGGATTACTGGAAGTGGGTCATTTTCGACTTTTCTTTTTCCACCCGCCCAGCCCATGAGATGATGAGAGAGATTATGAGACGGCCGCGAAGTTAATATAAGGGATTTAATAAAACAAACCCGTAAAAACAAAGTTTTTGACTATAAATCCCTTATATATGAGACATAACTAACAGTATTGATTATTTTCAAACATTTACAGACTGAATCTGTCTTAACTCGTTTGCTTCATAACCCTGGGGGGGGGAGGGGGAGAGGGGAAAAGTCTGGTCACCGATTCGCTTGACCGAGCTCAGCGTGACACGTAAAATGTAAACAAAAGCGCCGCGGTGCTTCGATGGGCCACCTCAACGCGTCTACTCAAACTTTCACGTGGAAAAAAAAACAATAACAAACAGTGAATTTGAATTACATACCTCATATAAGGATAAACTAAAAATGCATTAATTTAATTACGATACGATCGATCGATTTGAAATTTTGATACGATGCATTGTTAGGTGAGTCGGGTCCGTGTGCCAAATTTCAGCTCGATCGGATCACTGGAAGTGGGTCATGTTTGACTTTTCTTTTTCCGCCCGCCCAGCCCATGAGATGATGAGATGATGAGATGATGAGACGGCCGCGAAGTTAATATAAGGGATTTAAAAAGGGGTCTGATTGGAAACGGAACCCCGCCTTGAATTAGATCCCATGGGGAATTCAGAGACTGAAGGAGAGACAGTGTGATGATGGGACGGTGTTCATTTGTTAAATGTACTCAAATCATTTTATAACTTTGCATGGTAAATCTATTTTTGTCATAGGATCCCACCGAAAACGACATACCACCAGGAATGGGATCTCTTTGTGCACAATAATCCCAATGTGGTTTCTGAAGCCCATAGGAACATGAGATTTTTTTAATAGAACAGGGTGCGATCTGGGAACGAAACGTTTACAAAAAAAAATTTGAATTTGTTTTAAAGGAAGAACGCTTTCAAAATGTTGTCCTGTTATATTTTTTTTTAACATAACCTTAAATTTATCAATAAGCTATAAAGCTGCATGTGTTGTCGTCGCCCCCCCCCCGCAGAATGCAATTACATGGTGTCTACGTCATCAAAAACTCGTTTTTATTAAAAATCCTTTATATCAACTCGTGGTGTCTGCTTGCTTGTTTCATCGCTTGTAGCAAAAACGTTGGATAGATTTTTTTAACCCATCTCTGTATCATATCGAGCTGAAATTTTGCAGGCAGACTAGTGGCGACGATAAAAATGGTGTATCAAAATTTCACATTGATCGCATGTACTGTAACTAAATTAATGAATTTTTAGATTATCTATGTGTATCTCTATGTAACATGTAAATGTTTCTGCTAGTCTGTCGCGCAGTGCTCATTATATTGAACGCGTGGTGCGTATTATATTGAACATAATCAATGCTTTTAGTTAAGTCTCAAATATAAAAGATTTATAATCACGAACTTTGGCTTTACGGTTATTTTTAAATAAATTTTATTCTTGGTTAAGTCCCAAATTATTGGATCCGTCATAAAAGAGCGCTATCTAAATAGAACTTTAAAGTTTAGAAAGTACCATGACACTGACTGGAGAGCTCCTCTTGGAGTGAGATGTATGTATGCATGTCTGATATCCTGATGAATAAGTGTTTCAAGCATCTGTCTTGATTAATTATTTAGTTTTGCTATTTATTCAATAATGAGGGCGAAACACGGGATGCTGCTTTATTTAACTTTGGTTCTAGGTCCTAGGTACTTTCAGCTTTATTTTGCCGCCTGGACCAATGTTAAATTAAAATCAAAATCTGTTATTTTTTTTGTTTTTTCGGCTTTCTAGTCACTATTTACCATTCTTTTTACGTATTCTAATCGAATGTATATGCGGAGTGAGAAGGATTGGGGGACATTAAAATAGTAATACATTTCAAAGGCGTAAAAGACGCAGCCTGTTCGGTGGCGTACCTTGAGGGGGTGTGTCGCTGTTTAGGATTTTTAAATAAAATAACGGCAAGAAAGGTTCCCATGAAGCTGCCTCTATTACAATCTAGAGATTTGTATAGCCTGAGACAGTTTTATACGTGCAGCCCAATGATTGAGGAATGCCCTGATGATGACGCTGAGAGAATCCCGCCACCCTCGCTTTGAAGACACGGACCCGTTATAACATGTGTTAGTTACATCTTTCCGAGACCTCGACGAGAGGGGAACATTTCCAACTCGTATGTTATTCCAATATGCGACGAGGCTGTCACGTGTCCCCCCATTCTTCACATCTCCATTCGTGCATTTCATTTATGCGCATGCGTGCGTTCATCCATCTTTACCAACACACACCGTTTGCCAACCTACCCTGTCGGGGTACACAAATGGTACACTATTTACTTAGCATTAACCCCCCCCCCTTCTTACAGCCGTGTGGTGTATGATGGTGATGACGAGAAATGATGTTTAAAATGACGCGCGGGGCAATCCATCTCACGAGACGTCAGGGGTAAATAATGAAGACACGCATGCGACTGTCGAGCTTATGTCGAGTCTCTCTGACAGATAATTTACCACGGGCTTTTGGCTTTGCGATTAGCCCACGAGACACAAACAGTGCGTGATGGTGCGGGCTGGGGTGCGGCACGCGTACTGGGGCCACTCCCGCGCATTGACAGGATGCCCGGGATCTCATAGGGCCTTTTATTGACCGTTACATACCAGCGATCCCGCCAGCTGCGGTCATCACCCATACCTGGACAGACACGGACGCTGGCCGTTAGTTCTAATCGGTTTTCCTCATTGGGGGATTGCACTGACTTACATGACTCACAAGCTCAACTCCTTTTCTCTTTTTCTTTCTTTGTTTATTTCCACTCACTCTCATTTTTCCCCTCAGTAAATATTGTTCTTCACCACAGGTCTTCTTTACTTTCCTTAGTAAATGTATAACATATAAACATGGTAATAGTAAGCCTGACAGGACGTAACACAACAGCGAACGTTTCGGCAAAGAGCCTTCCTCAACGAACAAATAGTACACAAATAAAACGAATATAACGAAAGAATAAAAAAAACTTAGCTGCGGTGAAAATCCATTTAGTCCAGTAGAGATAATTACTTTCCTTATCACTATCTCCCTTTGCAGCTCTCCAAAATAATCTTTTGTGTCTTTTGCCATCTCGCATCTTTCTCGACGATATCATATTTATTCACAGACAAGAACAACGCATTCATTGTCTTTCTGTCCCTCTCTGCCTCTTTCGCCCTGTCTCTGTCTCTCTCTCTCTTTATCTCTCTCTCTCTCTCACCCTGTCTGTCTCTCTCTCTCACACACACACACGCGTGTTTATTAATACACAATTAATTAAAACCAAAAGGTGCGTGGATTTCCAACTAAAATGTTAAAAGAATTTGAAGCAGAAATCGTAAACATTTTTAAGGCATATTTCCATCTAAAACAAACTTTTACATAAAAGTAAACGATACCACCTCCATTGGGGCATTGCACTAGAAATAAACAAAATGATGAGATAAAAGAGAGAAAGACAAGAATAAGAAGAAGCAAAGGTGCACCACATGAACGTGCCGAAACAAAAGTATCCGCTAACTGTAAAAGTAACTTTCTTTGAACAACACCAAGGCTTGTGGATCAACAGAGGAAAGAGTTATTGGTTGCCGGGGGGAAGAGGGGTGAGGTATGGGATAAACTTTCATGATCCCGAAGACGTTTTGTTGCGAAGACATGACAAGGATGCGCCACGTACGAGACTGTTTTGGGAGCCTTACATCCAGCACGAGAAGAATGCGAGGGCATGTCCATCCCACGTTGTATGTCACTCGACGGTTGCCCCCTAGTCGGCTCTAGGGTATACAGAGAAATCAAAACATTTGATCCGTCACTGTGAGCCTTCCAAAACGGTCTGGTAAAATCTTCAGACGGGCTTCGTCGTAAAATCTGTTTTCAATTGAAATATTCCAACTGTAAGAAATAATGTAGAGCTCTCGTTACATTTCAACACCTTAGACAGATTTGAACTCTGTCACACTTGACCCGTGTCTTTGAGGGCTGACGTCATATTATCCAAGGACTAATGTCCTTGACGATTATCTATGTTATAATAAGTTATATCTGGGGGAAAATGTTTACGTTTCCTTTTTCCATCTAATTTTGAAGCCAAATTTCTAGGCCTGGCATCCACTGTAAGTACTAAATATATCTTTAATTTACAAATTCCTTACTAGTATCATTAAAAGTTTGTCTATAAGGCTCCCGGGTTTAGATTTTTAAAATAGTAACCCTTTGAAAAAAAAAGTTTCATTATCCAGTGTGCACTATAATTCTATCATTCCAAACCAGTCGCAACAGGCGGACTGAAGATGCTTTGTCTTTAAAACAAACATTTTCTCAAGTTTTTGGCCCTCTAGCGTTCTGCTGAAACTATTGTGAAAACTTGAAGACGGTGACAACACTTTTACGGTCTTGCAAATACCTTGGACTGACATCAGGGCCGTACCACGCCATGTTTGAGTGCGGTGAGCAGGGAGATCACTACGAGATTGCAAGGGCCAAAGGGGAGGCAACACATACACTAAACATGGAAGAAATAATGGTGAAGGGTAAGGGTAAATCTGACAACTTTATGACGCACGAAGATAAACACAAATACACGTAAACACACACACAGAACAATAAAAAAATAATTATACAAACACACGTACAAGGAAATAAAGTAGGTTACTTCCTTTTAATTTTAAGTGTTTGAAAGATTTTGAACCGTTTTAAAATTCTTAACAAAGAAAATGTTTAACACATAATTGTTTAAAATACACACACTCACACAAACATCACCATAAATAAAGATAACCGGGGTGTATAATAGTTAATTAGTTACTTTAACAATCGGACAGAACAATAAGAATAGAATAAATAAATAAATATTAGTCAAAATAAATCCTTCACTTAATTACAGACCAGACGGTTAGTAGAAAAGCAAAACTCGAGACTTTAATTAAATAATACCACAAAAAAAATATTTAAAAAAATTGCCTCTCCATATATAATAGATATAGAAAAAGTAAAACAAGTTGGGTAAAAAAACAACTCAATTGAGTATTTAAGCGCAATTTCCAATTTATCCATAACAATGTTCGAGACAGATCACTAAATAGTGTTCAGCAAGTAAATAACGATCACACATAATTTTAAGAACAAGTGATTCAAACGCTTCTTATGCGTTTGAATCACTTGTCATATGTCGCGGTCATATTTAAACAATCTATTTCGAGTTGTAACCAATGTTTTGTATCAGATCTTGTTCAAATTAATTTTTTTTTAATTTGCTAGTAATTTTGTTATTTGAGCCCCGAGTAAAAAAAAACGTGTGGGTGAAAGGCACGGAGTTTAGGATCAGACAGTGGGAGTTGGTGGGGGTCTTTCTGTTCAAAGGACTCCCCTTTATCAAGACTCCCCACAAACCGTTAAAGTAAATCTTTAACTAACAAACATGTTTTAAAAAACCAACACACTAATCCACTCTTTAACCACATCCATTTTTCTCCTTCCTTTCCAACAAAAAAAAAGAAAGAATAAAGTTAAACATCCAAAAGACAAGCCAAGGGACATAATTTTTGAGCTAACTTTCAGGGCATTAAAAAAAAATCCGCATTTCCGGTTTACTTCTGCCCTCAGCCCTGCTGTCCAGAAAATTGTCTCTGCAAATAAGACGGACGACAACGTTTTCCCGCCGGTAACCTCCTCCCTGCGTCCTAATTGTTGTTACAATGTAACGATTGGCGGGGGGCTGCTCGCGTTCCTAACAAGCCGAATTAGCCAGAAACCCGCCAAAGTCCAAATAGTTTACACAGACGACCGGGCGAGTCAACCGGTTGTTTGGTCGCTTCAAACACGTTCCTCGTAAATGGGGATTTCGACTCGGTGTAAATTGGGATTCACCTTCAAAAGGCGAGGGAGGTTTTGAACCCGGGCACCGCGCACAAGTCGGTCTGATCCTCTGGACCCACACAGGAAATGGCAACGCTAATTAAAACATGGCCACTGCTGTATCCCTCCATCACCCCCCCCCCACCTCACCAGGCTCAACTCTCCGTCCCTTTTCCTCCATTTTTTTAAAACGGACAGAGTGCAATGCTCTTGGCGGAAGTACTCAAATCCAATGAAAAATAAAAGGTTGGGAATTTGAAATCGAATGAATTTGCATTGGGAAAGAATTATAATGCTAAGGTTTTTAAAATTAAAAAAAATATGGTCTTTTTTTTAGTAAGCTGATTGCCGAAAGTCACTAATATATTTTCCACATTTGGACATTGGTGGGTTTCTGACAGATTGCTTTAAAGTAATGAAGATTTTTGTCTTATAAAGTTTGGAAAAGAAGATAAAGTCTTCGTGGGGAGTCATTGTTTGATGGGTTTTCTATCCCACACATCATCACCAACACAATAGATAGCCTTATTGAACACATCACCACCAACACAATAGATGGCCTTATAGAACACATCACCACCAACACAATAGATGACCTTATTGAACACATCACCACCAACACAATAGATGACCTTATAGAACAAATCACAACCAACACAATAGATGACCTTATAGAACACATCACCACCAACACAATAGATGACCTTATAGAACAAATCACAACCAACACAATAGATGACCTTATAGAACACATCACCACCAACACAAGAGATGACCTTATAGAACACATCACCACCAACACAAGAGATGACCTTATAGAACACATCACCACCAACACAATACATGCCCTTATAGAATACATCACCACCAACACAATAGATGAACTTATAGAACACATCACCACCAACACAATAGATGGCCTTATAGAACACATCACAACCAACACAAAAAGGGACCTTATAGAACACATCACCACCAACACAATAGATGGCCTTATAGAACACATCACAACCAACACAAAAAGGGACCTTATAGAATACATCACCACCAACACAATAGATGAACTTATAGAACACATCACCACTAACACAATAGATGGCCTTATAGAACACATCACAACCAACACAAAAAGGGACCTTATAGAACACATCACCACCAACACAATACATGACCTTATAGAATACATCACCACCAACACAATAGATGAACTTATAGAACACATCACCACCAACACAATACATGACCTTATAGAACACATCACCACCAACACAATAGATGACCTTATAGAACACATCACCACCAACACAATAGATGGCCTTATAGAACACATCACCACCAACACAATAAATGACCCTATAGAACACATCACCACCAACACAATACATGACCTTATAGAACACATCACCACCAACACAATAGATGAACTTATAGAACACATCACCACCAACACAATAGATGGCCTTATAGAACACATCACCACCAACACAATAGATGGCCTTATAGAACACATCACCACAACACAATACATGACCTTATAGAACACATCACCACCAACACAATAGATGAACTTATAGAACACATCACCACCAACACAATAGATGACCCTATAGAACACATCACCACCAACACAGTACATGACCTTATAGAACACATCACCACCAACACAATAGATGGCCTTATAGAACACATCACCACAACACAATACATGACCTTATAGAACACATCACCACCAACACAATAGATGAACTTATAGAACACATCACCACCAACACAATAGATGACCCTATAGAACACATCACCACCAACACAGTACATGACCTTATAGAACACATCACCACCAACACAATAGATGAACTTATAGAACACATCACCACCAACACAATAGATGGCCTTATAGAACACATCACCACCAACACAATAGATGGCCTTATAGAACACATCACCACAACACAATACATGACCTTATAGAACACATCACCACCAACACAATAGATGAACTTATAGAACACATCACCACCAACACAATAGATGACCCTATAGAACACATCACCACCAACACAGTACATGACCTTATAGAACACATCACCACCAACACAATAGATGGCCTTATAGAACACATCACCACAACACAATACATGACCTTATAGATCACATCACCACCAACACAATAGATGAACTTATAGAACACATCACCACCAACACAATAGATGACCCTATAGAACACATCACCACCAACACAGTACATGACCTTATAGAACACATCACCACCAACACAATAGATGAACTTATAGAACACATCACCACCAACACAATAGATGGCCTTATAGAACACATCACCACCAACACAATAGATGAACTTATAGAACACATCACCACCAACACAATAGATGGCCTTATAGAACACATCACCACAACACAATACATGACCTTATAGATCACATCACCACAACACAATACATGACCTTATAGATCACATCACCACCAACACAATAGATGAACTTATAGAACACATCACCACCAACACAATAGATGACCCTATAGAACACATCACCACCAACACAGTACATGACCTTATAGAACACATCACCACCAACACAATAGATGAACTTATAGAACACATCACCACCAACACAATAGATGGCCTTATAGAACACATCACCACCAACACAATAGATGACCCTATAGAACACATCACCACCAACACAGTACATGACCTTATAGAACACATCACCACCAACACAATAGATGAACTTATAGAACACATCACCACCAACACAATAGATGGCCTTATAGAACACATCACCACAACACAATACATGACCTTATAGATCACATCACCACCAACACAATAGATGAACTTATAGAACACATCACCACCAACACAATAGATGACCCTATAGAACACATCACCACCAACACAGTACATGACCTTATAGAACACATCACCACCAACACAATAGATGAACTTATAGAACACATCACCACCAACACAATAGATGGCCTTATAGAACACATCACCACCAACACAAGAGATGACTTTATAGATCACACCCCCACTAACACAATTAATTGCCATATAGAAGGCTGGTTTAAAAAAATGCATCTACATGCTGTATTCAGAAGTGTACCAAACAGTCGACAGAGAGTTTGAAATTCTTTTAGATTGAAGTTTGTTGGATTAACTTCGATTCCAAATGATGTTCAACATAAAAAAGAATCAATTTTATTTTTTCTTGTGTGTGGGTGTGAGGTGGGAGAGAGCAAATTTAAAGAAGATTTTACAGATGAAAGAGTATGTGCATTTCTTCTAGTCTCTTTGAATAATGAAACGTATAGAACCTAGATACACAAACTATTTAAATGTTTGAAATTTATAATTTAAAAAAAAATTAGCTTAATTTTTAGTAAAGGAATGCACCTATCTAAGTGTTAAGACAAATTTTCTCTCCGATGATACAAGAAAAAAAAATACAAAAATATTAACACAGTTATAAAATACGGATCCTTTTTATTATACCCCTTTAAAGAAATTGATCGCTAAAAAGAGTGAAGACATATCCCCCCCCCTGACCATACAGACAATCACGTGCGCCTGAAAAGCAGTTTAAGAATCACTGCAAATTCATCTCTCCACAAGAGATCATGCGTCCTTAGCAACGATTCTTAATTCTCCTTTCTATTATTCCTCGAGTACATGTATATTTAATATGTGGACGGACACAATTCTACCATACACCTTGCCAAGTACAAACAAAATTGATCTTCAGAGCAACGTCTTTTGAAAATTGAGACAGTCAAAATGTTTTTTTTTAAATTATTTAACGCAGTAGGCTTCTACGTTTCATTACACACAAACACGCACACATACACACACACAGTCACACATATACACACACATACATTAATCTCGGTTCCTCTTTTTTCTATTTCTAGCAAAAAATAATTATATAACTGCAGCTAAAATTTAAACTGTTTAAAAAAAAATGTAAATGAAGAAAGAAAGAAAAATGCAAAACGGAATTGTGTGGGAAAGTCCTACAAATCCACCTGCATGATTGGGGGGAGTGAGGGGGAGGGGGGGGGCTCAAGACATTACATTCGCATTCTTAATGAAACTCTTTGCTCCCGGTCCAGGTTCAATTGTATAAATAGTGGTTCGGGTCCGCGCGCTCGTCCAGCCAATGGGCCCCGCCAGCCCCCAGACGTTTTATGATGCCATAACCGGTTCCATTTTCTTAACCGTTTACATTTGTTGACGGCCCGCTCGTTTGGTTTTGTCTTTGAGCAGAGCAACTATTTACCTTGGAGAATACCTCTGTCCCATTCCGCGCCAAAACACCGCGTCTGCTCCCATCGCCAGCTGGTCGCGGATGTCACGCACTCACGCGCACCTTAGTTGCCCCCGCCCCCCCCCACATGAGCACCCCCTCCCCAGCCCAAGCCCCCCCCCGCCCACCCCCAAAGTGAACGGGTGAGTCTCCAGCCAAAAACAATCTCCTTAATACGAGTCGCTTTCCTTGTGTCGATTTGGTATGTGAGAAACAACAAGGGTGTAAACAGAACGAACTATTTGCACACGTGCCTATTGGTTGATTGGTTGGTGTGGTTGTAACGGGGGGGAGGGAGGGGGTGTAACTGCATGTTTTTGTCTTCAATGCTGTTAAAAAGTCTTCTGTTATCTTAGTATGGCTATTCAAAGATGGAGAAGGTGGCTATATTGTTTTTGTGTGTGTGTGTGGGGGGGGGGCGCTCAACTAACCTCAACTGCTAGCTGAGATACCTTTAATAAAAATTAAAATCTGAAGGATTGCTTTTAGACGAGGGTTTTCAGAAGGAGAACCTTTAACACTCTATATCATCACTATACGCAGGGCCGGCTTTAGGGAATTGGAGGCCCTAGGCAAAGTAAATTTGGTGGCCCTAAAGGTAATAGAAAAATAAAATAATAAATACGGAAAGAATAAAATTACACAATTAATAAAAAAAACTACCTGTATTTATTTCTAAATCCACAAATAACTGAAATTTATACAAACATATTCGTGTAGATGCCATAAACCTTCAACAAAAATCAACCTTTCGTGCTTTGATGGCAGCAAATTCCGCAATAAATTGTGAATAATCCAGAGACTGGACTATATCTCGTTCGATAGATATCATTGCCAGACTGTTCAGGCGTTCTTGCTTCAAAGTCGTTCTCAAATAAAATTTTATTAATTTCAACTTGGAAAAACTTCTTTACCCCGATGCAACAGTAATCAGAATTGTCAATGCTATACGAGGGGCTAAAGCGACATTTGGAACAGCAGCATTCAAACTATGATCATAATTAAAACGTAAAGCATCAAGAGAAGACAAAACAGTATCTGAAAAAACGTTGGAAAATATTTACAATTCCCTGCATAAATCCTGCTGATCAATATCTGCAACCAGATGCATCGGTGAGCGCAATATTTCAAATCCATGCACCATTTCATCAAATCGTTTTGATAGAATTCTCCAATTTTTTTTGAGTTGTGCGGAAAACCAAAAAGACCAAAGTGACGTTCCATTTGCTCAAAACGTGCAAGCAATGACATAACTGCTTGATCTAACAAAACATAAAAAATTCCACTCGATATTTTTCCTTTGAATCTGTCAACGATTCATCTATGCTTTCATAGTAATCATAGTCGAACTGTTTGTGCACTTTCTGTCTTCTCAAGCTTGCTTCCGCGAGACCTAAACCAGAGCTGTCGTCGACAGCCATGAATCCCACAAAATATTCATTGATTTCTACTGGCGTACTCACAATGTTGCATATTCCCAAAATCATAGTTATTTGTTCTTGGTGACCAGCATCAGGTATGCAGTCCAAAATGATGGCATAATATTTCGAATTTTGAACATTATTTATAATTTTTTCAAAGCGGCATCACCGATCAGATTAATTACCTCATTTTGAATTATTTTGCCCAAGTAATGATCATGAATTTATTTGTTTTTTATACGTCTGAAAAGATCTTCTAGGCATGAATCGTACATTCCTAACAATTCAACCAATCCCAAAAAAATTCCATTGTCTGGTCGAAACAATGGATCCACAGTGCCGCGAAGTGATAAATTCCGTTCTGCAAGAAACTGCACAATTAAAATGATTCTTAGTAAAACATTGTTCCAGTGCTGATTCTCTTTTTGCATAAGTTTTTGTGTTTCCTTGTCAATTGTCTTTCCTTCCTTCAACAGATTTTCCAGTTCAATCCAAGCGCCGATAGCACGAATGTGCTTCATGGACAATTCATGAACGCGAATTAACGTTTTTCCAGTCACTCCTTTATTCTTGTCTTGTTAATTTTTTGGTACTTTCACGATTCACTTAATCCCGTGTGGAATGCACCATGGAAATGATGTGTGTCCGTTTTCGTAGCTGTGCGGAACACGCGTTCTGAAATGTCACCACAGAATAATAACCCAAACGCTTTGGAAAATGTTACTGAGGGAGGTTGGAAGTAAAAAATCTTAGATTTAAGGAAATCTAAAATACAATTAGTCTTATGAAATTTGACCGAGTCCTAACAATTAATTCGATAAAGGGAGGTTTTCGTCTTAGAGAAGTTCAACTTAGCGAGGTCCCGTTGTATTTTCCAAATTAATTATAATTACTAGGTTTTTAACCTATAGGTTTCTCATTCTGTCCCAACGAAGTATGTTGTGCAGAATTAAAATGCTTAAAAGCATCGATTAATTGCATTTTTAAATGAACTTTTCAATGCAATAGGCTCAAGGTCTAAGTCGATGTTAAACGACTTATTTAATAAATTTTCAGTATTGTAGAGATGATAAAAACCGAACATATCAACAAAAAAAAATTAGCCATGCCAGACTACTAAAATAATGTTTTATTATATTTTTGTTTAGCTATTGTCGTTGCTAATCTCTGAAAACGAAAAAATTTAATACTTTGAGAAATCAGTGAAGTTTCAGCTTAATTTCGTCAAATAATTTTATTGACACCAAATTTCTACTTCCAAACCCATGCTTAGAGACGTTTTTATATTTTGCTACTTACAAGAGCATTTAACTTTAAAAATTGAATGTTTACTACTTAAAACATTTCATATTCAACAGTTGTATATTTAGCGTAGATTTAGGTTACACGTTTGTCAATCTTCGGAAAATGTGTCTTGACAGATGAATTTAAATTTTAAAATATTACAATTCAAACATGCACTATTTAAAAATAATCAGCGGGTAAATGTTGTCGTAGACTCGTAGTTCACTCTTTAAATATATATTTTTTTCATATGAGTCCTTTGCGAGGCCCCCACTAATCGGAGGCCCTAGGCGGCCGCCTAGTTTGCCTATGCCTAAAGCCGGCCCTGACTATACGAGTGAGTGGGGCATCATTGATAGGGTCTTGTGTACCCACTTTCTACATACTTTATATCAGCTACTATATATGAGTGAGTGGGGCATCATTGGTAGGGTATTGTGTACCCACTTTATTCTACATACTTTATATCAGCTACTATATATGAGTGAGTGGGGCATCATTGATAGGGTCTTGTGTACCCACTTAATTCTACATACTTTATATCAGCTACTATATACGAGTGAGTGGGGCATCATTGATAGGGTTATTGTGTACCCACAAAATTCTACAGTCTTAGTATTTTAGATTTATAAATGTTTTGGAAATAAATTTTTCAAAATTTAAATCCATAAATGAAGGGGAAAATATAGCCTAAGTAAATAATAAATTATCTATTATAAATAGCTTGCAGATTTATTTTTTTAAGTTAAATAATTGCGTATGTGTCTTCGATAAATTGATGGTCAAAAGTATTTCCCTTGGTGTTCTAAAAGCCTACTGTCCATATTGGAAAGTGACCATTACTCTATGGCGGATTAAGGGGTGGGGGTGGGCTGACTGGGCTAAAGCCAGAGGCTCCCAATGATTTAAGGGCCCCAAACTTATTATATTGTATAATAAAGGTGACTGGACCGGGCCCCAGGTGGAATTGCAGCCAGGGGCCCCGTGCAATCTTGATCCGCCCCTTCCAGTACTGATGTATATTATGTATCCCTCAGTTTACTCACACCGGCAACTCCAATCATAAGCAAATACACTTTAAAAGATGAACGACATCCTCAATATTTTCATCGCGTATATAATAAGAGGGCCTACAGAAGTTCAGGAAGTACCACATCAACGTGACACGTACAGCTCTAGAAATAGGTTACCATGATGTGGTCAGTACTAACGAACTAGTTAACAAGTTACTCTCTTATATACTTAGGGTATTGAAACAACTAAAAGATAATGCAGATGCTAAACATCATGACGTAGGCGTGTGTTGACCCATCCATCTATAAGCATCTTCCTACTAGACACCAATAAAGGACTGCCTTTACTCATCTACTTCGTGAACATTCTAAGACTATGTGATTTTCTTTTCATGCTGCTGGTTCAGTTTCCAAGAATTTCAAATAAAACTATTTAAAATAATACGACTTTAATAGTATGAGAAAAAATGCTGACGTTGAGCCTTCCTATTTTAAAATCCCTTATATTAACTTCACAGCCGTCTCTCTCTATCGTGATCTCTGTCTCTCTGTCTTGGGAGGGCGGAAAAACAAAAGTAAAAAAATGACCCATTTCCCGTTAAGGCATCGAGCTTAAATTTGGCACACGGACCCGTGTCACCTAACAATGCATCGTCTCAAAATTTCAGATCGATCGAACGTACCGTAATTAAATTAATGCATTTTTAGTTTATCCTTATATAACGTATATAATTCAAATTCACGGTTTGTTATTGTTTTTTCTTCCACGTGAGAGTTTGAGTTGACGCGTTGACGTCGACCGTCGTGCCGACACCC
This sequence comes from Ampullaceana balthica, assembly GCA_944989445.1. Lineage (NCBI taxonomy): Eukaryota > Metazoa > Mollusca > Gastropoda > Lymnaeidae > Ampullaceana > Ampullaceana balthica. The sequence goes on along the minus strand of CALYLW010001214.1, from coordinate 17,011 downwards.
CCTCACGTCCCATCCCCCGTTATTAAAGACAGGGGACATCACTCGGTGTCTGTCTGTAAATGTTTGTCGCGTTTGAACATAATCAATACTTTTAGTTCTGTCTCATATATAAGGGATTTATAGTCAAAAACTTTGTTTTTACGGGTCTTTTAAAAAAAAATTAATTCCCTTATATTAACTTCACCACCGTCTCTGTCTTGGGCTCGCGGTCGGTCGTCGGGAGGGCGGAAAAACAAAAGTCAAAAATGACCCACTTCCCGTGATGCCATCGAGCTGAAATTTGGCACATAGGCTGGTGTCACCTAACAATACATCGTCCCAACATTTCAGATCGATCGAACGTACAGTTATTAAATTAATGCATTTTTAGTTTAGTCTTAGGCTGTAAATATTTGTCGCGTTGGAACATAATCAATACTTTAATTTCTGTCTCATATATCAGGGATTTATAGTAAAAAACTTTGTGTTTCTGGGGTTGTTTTTATTAAATCCCGTATATTAATTTCACCGCCGTCTCTGTCTCTCTGTCTCTCTGTCTTGGCCGGGCGGAAAAACAAAAGTTAAAAATGACCGTAAAGGCATCGAGCTGAAATTGGGCACACGGACCCGTGTCACCTAACAATGCATCGTATCAAAATTTCAGATCGATCGAACGTACCGTAATTAAGTTAATGTATTTTTAGTTTATCTATATAAAACTATATGTAGAAGTCGCTATTGTTTACATTTTACGGGTCACTTGACTTCACACCAGCCATCGGTGAACACATATCGTGTTTTAACCAGGTTGTTTACACCAGGAGTTGAGTTAACGCGTTGACGCCACCCGTCCATGTCCACACCCCCTCCCCCCTTCCCCCAGTTTTAAAGCCAGGGGAGATAATTTCGGTTTCAGTCTGTAAATGTTTATCGCGTTTGAACATAATCAATACTTTTAGTTATGTCTCATATATAAGGGATTTATAGTCAAAACCTTTGTTTTTACGGGGTTGTTTTATTAAATACTTTATATTAACTTCACGGCCGTCTCTCACTATCTGTCTTGGGCGGGCGGAAAAACAAAAGTAAAAAATGACCCACTTCCCGTGAAGCCCTCCAGCTGAAATTTGGCACACCGACCCGTGTCACCTAACAATGCATCGTCTCAAAATTTCAGATGCCTTTTATTTTATATCTATACGAGGTATGTAATTCAATTTCACAGTTTGATATTGTTTTTTTTTCTCGTGACAGCTCAGTTCGCGCGTTGACGTGATGTACCGGGGTGCTTTCGTTTACATTTTACGTGTCACGCTGAGCTCGGTTCAGCGATCGGTGACCAGACCTTTCCCCTCGGGTTATAAAGCAAATGGGGGTTAAGACAGATTCAGTCTGTAAATATTTGTCGCGTTTGAACATAATCAATACTTTTAGTTATGTCTCATATATAAGGGATTTATAGTCAAAAACTTTGTTTTTACGGGTTTGTTTTATTACCACGTTTTTATTTACTCGCTTTCGTTCATGTGGCATTGTGTGTCTGTCCAAGATTTTTCAAATCTGCCAACGTAAAATAAAACTACTTCTAATGGTCCTAGAGATCTCAAAATTTTACCACGGATAGATCTTGGATGACAATGCATTGTTTCAAAATTTCAGATCGATAGAATATACCGTTATTAAATTAATGCATTTCTTAGTTTATCTTTATATAAGCATCTGTACCCGCCTGTGGTTGTTTAATTTCACGTGGCGAGTTCACCCCATGACCTCCTCCCTTTGTTATTAAACGTTGGGCGGGCGCTGATATGATGTTTGGTAAAATAAATAGAGGTAAAAAAATATTTTTAAAAACACGTTTTTATTAGTGGACTAAAAAGAAGAAAATAATTTAAAACTTATAATTTCAAGTAATTTAATTTAATATGACTAAAATCGTGGGGCGGGTGTTTGGTATAAAAATTAAGGATTTCTAATTTAGAAGGCAAAAGATAGATCTATAAGTGAGAGAATGCGTAAACCGCATATGTTAAACCTCATAAGCGCCCGCCTCACGTGTTTAGTCATATTAAATCGAATTACTTGAACTTATAAGTTTTAAATTATTTTCTTCTTTTTAGTCCACTTATAAAAACGTGGTTTTTAAAAATCATTTTTTTATCTTTATTTATTTGATCTCCACCACGCCATTTTATTTTAGTTGTTATATTCCAAAAGTAAATATATATTTTCTATTTCATTAGCTGTCAAACATTAACCATACGCGATTTGCTAATATCCCTCTTAATGTGTTTGAGTCATGGGTATGTGCAGTAGAGCAGTGCTACTCAAATTTTTGGTCCACGGACCGGTGCCGGTCCGTGGGCCATCCGCCGCCGGTCCACATAAGTTATCAGGAAAGGACAGAGAAATCTAATTAGAATTCTCCGTTTGTAACAATTAATACTAACCATATAGATTAAGGAAATTTTTAATCAATAAGCACATAAAATTAAACAGATAAAATAAATAAATTACATTTCGCTACCACGCTAGAACAAGGATAAAATGAACAAAAAAACTTTTTTTTAAAGAATTAGGCCCAGCTGCAGTGAGGAATGTAGAATCTCGCATGAAAAAGCAGAAAATATTTTTTAGTCACAAACTAAGTAGCAACACAGGGTGACTCAGAACTATGCATCACGGGAAGTGTGTTATTTTATACTTTTGTTTTTCCGCCCGACCGACCGCCTGCGAACCCAAGAGACGACGGTGAAGTTAATATAAGGAATTGAAATAGACAACCCCGTACAAACAAAGGAAGTTAATATAAGGGATTGAATTAAAAAACACCGTAAAAACAAAGTTTTTGACTATAAATCCCTTATATATGAGACATAACTAAAAGTATTTATCATGCTTAAACGCGACAAATATTTACAGACTGACATTGCCTTAAATACCCTTTGTTGTAAAACGGAAAAAGTTTTGGTCACGGATGGTTGAACTTAACTCAGCGTGACGCGTAAAATGTCAACAAAAGCTTGCCGCTACATATAGAGATAAACTAAAAATGCATTAATTTAATTACGGTACATTCGATCGATCTGAAAATTTAATAGCTTTATCCTCCCTACAAGCCGAACCTACTGTGTAAATTTCAGCTCTCTAGCAAGTCAGAAAACGTGTTTACGAGCGTTTTGAAAAAATTGACGACAGAACCGGAAGCGTTGAATCCGGAATCCTTCAAGTGTTAATAGGATAGGGGCCTCAAAAATAGTGCTCAGGTCCCTGGTGCAATGGAAAATTCCTGCCTGTCCGCTATACTAAAACGTTTGAGAAGCTCTGCGGTAGAGTACGCATCCCGTTGGATACACAATTCTTGTTAATTTATCTGCAAGGTCACATAAATTGATTCATCAAATTTTCCTCGTGTTATATCTCTCCCAACTAACTGTCCATTTAACTGTTAAATCTAATCCTCTCAAGAGATTCAACGGCTTCCATCACTACCAGTACTATAGATCAGTGCTTCTCAAAGTGCCGGTCCGCGGGCCATCCACCGCCGGTCCGCAGAAGTTATCCAAAAAGCGACAAAAAAAATTGTCAGTGCAGGGAAACTATTGCACCGGTCCCTGGTGTAATGGACGAAAATTCATGCCGGTCCGCCAAACTAAAAAGTTTGAGAAGCACTGCTATAGATGTCCCAATCCCAAAATACACGATCGTCAGCCATGTATGCGCTGGTCATACAAAAACTAACCATGGACTTGCTGGAGCGTTTCTTACGTTGAACGTATCAATTACTCTCGTGGGTTAAAGTAAAAATTCTAACATTAAAAATATTGGATTATCACTATGTTTGTATGTGTGTTGGTGTATGCGTGTGTTTGTTTGTGTGCGTAAGTGTCTCATTATTCACTGAACATCCGTTGTCGTGTATGAATATCCCACGAGCGGTAAACAGGCTGCGATAAAATGTGTGAACATTATCGGGATCGTGAGGTTGCCATGACAACGGGTATCAACACTATTTAGTTGTATGGACGGCGAAGTTTGTGACGGCAGAGAAAACTTCTAGAGAACAAAGATGTTGGTCGAAGATGTAAGATTGTTTTGAGACTAATATAAACCAGGTATAATCAGAATATCATGGTTACACGTTTGACGTGTGAGTTTATATTGGGGAAATACGAACAAAAGACGCCACAACACTGTTAATTGCACACAGACAAGCCGTTTTACAAAATAGCAGCCTTAAACTCAGGTAAACACGTTTTTTTATAGTAATTAAACCAGCGGCTAATGTTTTGTCCTCATTAGAGTATATAAAATGTGAATTATTAGCGCTGATTCTAGTTGTTTTTTTTCCCTTTGTTTTTGTTTGTTTGTGTGTTGTACAAAATGGTTTTCTTGAAGACTAGAATAAGTCTCTATCGAGCCGGAAATTATACGCTATTTACTACAATAAAAAAAATGATACACAAGCTGTTCTGCAACGTCTCAACCATCTTTAATTAGGGCTCTGATACCCTTTAATAAATATATATCTACGTTTAATCCACCGTTCTGTTTAATTCTTCGTTGGCAATATCTTTTCAGATCATCTGAAGAAAATTAAATATTAGCACGCAATTTTTTTAAACATTTGGAAATAAAGATAACCAAAATACAGATTCACGAAAGTTTTATCATGTAAAACAAAATTATCTACTTTCTTTGGTCCCCACTCGTTGTAGGCTCCTAGTTATTAAGAAAGTAAGAGATGTATCTCAATTTTAATTAAATGTGTGCACAATACAACATAGCTGATAAATGTTAATTGAATAGAGCCCAAAATAAAATAATATGAAATTTGTCAAAAGAAGTAACAATATTACATGGGGGATATTCCATTTGCAATTTTTTAACTTAATATTTGAAGAAAATATTTTGTTAATGTTAAAACGCTATAGTGAGGTAGCTATACATAAGGCGATTCAGCACTCATAAAAAAACCCATTTCTGTTATCATTTATTCTGACAATTGACTGTTGTCAACTCGTTCGAGTTTCACCCATGCATGCCCAGAGCATTCCTTTCACTGCACGATCAGCCAAACGTTCCCGCCGTTCAGAATTGCTCTGAAGTCACTGTCATTGTCATAATATCACCAACAGTTGACATTGTTTTAATGGCGCATAGGGGTGTCCATCTACAAACCACCCCCCTCCCCTAATCCCCATAACACATTCCACAAACGTATCACCCGGTGCGAAAAGCCATCCCACAGTCCACCCACGCCCCCACCCTTCCATTCGGGGCCGATTTCACCGACATTGACGTGCGATGCGACAATCGACGGGTCGTGTTTGTGCGGAGTGACCAGTCCAGTTTGACATAACGGCCAACAGATTACAGATAACCATGGTGTTGCTTTTATCAGTCAACAGGATGCATTTAGCTTTTAACAGCGCTGTGCCCACGTTGGGTGTAGTCAGTTAGTTGTACAGTTAGATGACTTAATAAATGGAAGTAGAAAAAACGATTTTTAAAAACCAAGTTTTTAATAAGCGGACTAAAAAGAAGAAAATAATTTAAAACTTATAAGTTCAAGTAATTTAATTTAATATGACTAAAACGTGGGGCGGGCGCTTATGAGGTTTAATATATGCAGTTCATTCATTCTCTCACTTATATAGATCTATATAGATCTCTGTTTTGCTTTCTAAATTATAAATCTTTCATTTTTATACTAAACATCCGCCCCACGTTTTTAGTCATATTAAATTAAATTACTTGAACTTATAAGTTTTAAATTATTTTCTTATTTGTAGTCCGCTTATAAAAATGTGGTTTTTAAAAATCTTTTTTTTTACTTCTATTTATATTATTCTTTTAGTTTAAGTGTATGCTATGGTGAGTTTTGAAGTATTGATTATGTTCAAATATAATACGCATTGCCCGACAAACATTTACAGACTGGAAATGACTGATCTCCCCCTAGATGTTAAACATGGTTGATGTGGTCGGGGTTGGTGTGAACTCGGCACGTGAATGTAATGTAAACAAGAGCAGACGGATAATACATATGCTTATATATAGATAAACTAAAAAGTTCAATAATTTAATAACAGTACATTCGAACGATCTGAAATTTTGACACAATGCATTGTCATCCAAGATCTTGAGATCTCTAGGACTATCAGAAGTGGTTTAATTTTACGTTGGCAGATTTGAAAAATTGTGGACAGACAAACAGGAACGAAAGTGAGTTAATAAAAACGTGGTAATAAAAATAAACTAAAGATTTGTTCTGAGGAAGGAGGGATGGGTGGGCTAGGTCCCTCGTGGACGGCACAAATGACCATGTTTTGATGTACTAGCAATTATTTTGTAATTGATCCAGATTTTGACAAACTTGAATGTTGGCGTTGTTATCATTTAAACGTCAAGGGAGAAAACAAATGAAATTAAAAATAATATTTTAAAAACACAACTTAAAAACTCTGTTAAATATTAGCAATACTTATATAAAAGAAAGAACAAAAATACTTGAGCTAAAATTGGAATATTTAAACAGCGATACTAAATCTTCAGGCCTTTAAACAATGGCCTAAAATTATAACAATGAACTTATCCACGAAACACCCATACCCATATAATCAGACAAGACACAAAAATATAAATTGAAATTTGAAACCTTTCTTGTAGTTTTGTTTAGTAATGGAAATCATAAACTGTTAATTGTTAATTTTGTAAAAACGATATCTTGAATAAAATAACTTACGGTATCATTAATGTTGGCTATAATTGCTGCAAATATATGAGCCAATGCAGCACCGGCGTTTAAATATTTTCATCATCAGTAAAGGAAAATTTGCATCAATATTAGATTAGCTTTGGACACCCTCAGAGGAAAAAAGAAAGGTGTGAAAATATTTAAAAAATACAAATTCGACTAAGTTTTCTAGAGATCGTTTCATACCAAATGCCATGAGTTTAACCTGAGAAGTTTGCAGCCAAGAATACAGGGCTCTTTAGACACACTTCTATATTGGGTTATTATTAATTGTTCTAAAGGGTGAATTATAATTATATTTGTCTTTGCATTCCCTGATTGATAACTTCTGCGGACCGGCGGCGGATGACCGCTGACCAGCACCGTTCCGCGGTCCACCATTTTGAGTAGCACTGACGTAGAACCAACTCGAGGCACTTTAAATGCCAAACGTTGAGCTTCAACATAACGCGAATGAGGGCAGTTTGTAAAGACTCAATGCAGGGCTGCCCATCTTTGATTTGGCATTCGAATAATAATGATCTAATCATTAAAACCTTTGTTTTATAAGTTTGATGATTGCGGGGTTGTTGTTTTCTTTGACTCGCAAGAACCTTTAACTTCTTGTGTGATTATATTTTTTAGTGATATAAGGACTAGGGAGGAGGGCAGTCATATGACTATCACCACCTCTCTCTCCCCACTTGATTCTTAACATTTCGACCAACCGGGAACATGAGAAATAAATTAATGCATCCCCAAACAGAGCACGAGAGGTGATGATGTTGCCGATGCCAGTTGTTGCAACAAAATATCGATGTCGACAGATTCATCTCAGCGCTGTTCTATCTGTGTTAAAATGTGGAAGGGGATGGAAGGAGTTGTTGGTAGAAGGGGATGAAAGGAGTTGTTGGTAGAAGGGGATGAAAGGAGTTGTTGGTAGAAGGGGATGGAAGGAGTTGTTGGTAGAAGGGGATGAAAGGAGTTGTTGGTAGAAGGGGATGAAAGGAGTTGTTGGTAGAAGGGGATGGAAGGAGTTGTTGGTAGAAGGGGATGGAAGGAGTTGTTGGTAGAAGGGGATGGAAGGAGTTGTTGGTAGAAGGGGATGGAAGGAGTTGTTGGTAGAAGGGGGTGGAAGGAGTTGTTGGTAGAAGGGGGATGGAAGGAGTTGTTGGTAGAAGGGGATGGAAGGAGTTGTTGGTAGAAGGGGGTGGAAGGAGTTGTTGGTAGAAGGGGGTGGAAGGAGTTGTTGTTTTAAGCAAATCCACACAGAGAGATAATTCACCGGTTCAAAACGGACTACAAGCAACAACAAGTCCGCGACGAGGTAATGGCTTTTAAACAGCCCGAGCTCATGCGTCAACGCTGTCAGGCCTTGCAGAAATCTATCATAGGTATTTGTTGTTTCACCCGTCAGTTGTGGGGGCGGCACGGGGCTGGTGATAGAGAAATGCCTGTCGTTTGTTTATGTTTCAATCTTAAGTCGTGGAATAATGTTTAACGAGTTTAACCGTGAAAAAATGCCTTGCAAGTGATCGCTGTTTCTGAATGTGCTGTTGTCAATCGAGCGTTTCCCAAGTTAGTGGTCCAGAACCCAATGATGCCAGAACAAACATTACTTTTGACAATCAAATTGATTCAAACATATTTTATTATATATTCAAGGAATAAAGAACATTCCGTGTTTTTTATGAATTTTCCTAATTGAAAAATAAACTAATCTGTTATCTAACTTTTTTGTCCTCTTTAAAAAAAAATTATTGTTCGAAGCTGATGACAACCGAAAGCAGATTCGCCAATGATCCAGCTCACGATGAAGGAAAGCAGCGAATGAGAGAGCATCACGGCCCGCAGTGATAGCGAGCGGTCAACATCCACTCAGAAATTATATTATTAAATTGAGTTGCCAGATCAACGTTTAAAAATAAATGTTTAAATAGAAAATTTATAAAAGAAAAATGTCAACATCTTTATTTATTTTGAAGGCCGATTATGCAAAGAAAGTTAATTGAAAATGCCAAGTTTGTTTTGGCTGGCAATATGGGTGCAAATGGAAGTGGGGGCTGGTGGAGGTATGGGTATTGGGTTATAGGTAAGGCAATCATTTTGTTACAAATGTTTTTATTCATACCAATCGAGCGGATATTAACGTGAAGTTCTTAGCCTTAAATTTCTATGTCAGCGTGTATATACTGAGAGAATATATACTTGTTAGATCGTAATATTTTATAGTTTTTTTTAAAAATAAAATAAAACAACTATTGAAAAGTATTTCTACTGTGCTTTTTTTCCCTCGTAGGTTTCCCTCCCTGAGTTCAGCACCGAGTCTACGCAGAGGGCAAATTTAAGATCGAATCTTTCTTGCTTTGATCACTTTGATAACTTGGGCTCTATTACCTTAACGCCTGTTAACGCTAACCGAAATAGTTGTAAGGTAGCAATTTAATAGCGTATTAGAGTATTCCTGTGAATGATACGGTTGGCGAGGTGAAGCTCTTACGGTCAGTTATAAATGATACGGTTGGCGAGGTGCAGCTCTTACGGTCAGTTATAAATGATACGGTTGGTGAGGTGCAGCCCTTACGATAACTTATAAATGATACGGTTGACGAGGTGCAGCTCTTACGGTCAGTTATAAATGATACGGTTCACGAGATGCAGCCCTTACGATAAGTTATAAATGATACGGTTCGCGAGGTGCAGCTCTTACGGTCAGTTATAAATGATACGGTTGCCGAGGTGCAGCTCTTACGATCAGTTATAAATGATACGGTTGTCGAGGTGCAGCTCTTGCGGTCAGTTATAAATGATACGGTTGGCGAGGTGCGGCTCTTACGGTCAGTTATAAATGATACGGTTGGCGAGGTGCAGCTCTTACGGTCAGTTATAAATGATACGGTTGCCGAGGGCAGCTCCTGCGGTCAGTTATAAATGATACGGTTGGCGAGGTGCAGCTCTTGCGGTCAGTTATAAATGATACGGTTGGTGAGGTGCAGCTCTTACGGTCATTTATAAATGATACGGTTGACGAGGTGCAGCTCTTACGGTCAGTTATAAATGATACGGGTGGGGAGGTGCAGCTCTTGCGGTCAGTTATAAATGATACGGTTGGCGAGGTGCAGCTCTTACGGTTAGTTATAAATGATACGGTTGGCGAGGTGCAGCTCTTACGGTCAGTTATAAATCATACGGTTGACGAGGTGCAGCTCTTACGGTCAGTTATAAATGATACGGTTGGTGAGGTGCAGCTCTTACGGTCAGTTATAAATTAAACGGTTCGCGAGGTGCAGCCCTTACGGTCAGTTATACATGATACGGTTGGCGAGGTGCAGCTCTTGCGGTCAGTTATAAATGATACGGTTGGCGAGGTGCAGCCCTTACGGTCAGTTATAAATTATACGGTTGGCGAGGTGCAGCTCTTGCGGTCAGTTATAAATGATACGGTTGGCGAGGTGCAGCTCTTGCGGTCAGTTATATATGATACGGTTGGCGAGGTGCAGCTCTTACGGTCAGTTATAAATGCTTTATTTTCACCTGATCACAAAATATTCTTCTCTTTTTTTATAAAAATACTCATTAATAAATCACCCATTGTTAAACTTAATAAGTAAAATCATTGATTTAAGAAACTAAAATATCTAAATAAGAATTAACATCTATACATAAGTCTCTATGTACTATGTCAGGTTGTCAGACTAATCCCTGTTATATATAACCCAGATGAGATATCCCGTTTGGGCGCTAAAAGAGATTCTTAAATGCTGCACACGTACGTTTAGTTCGTCATATTTTCTCTTTTGTTTTAAGCAAGTTTTAATACTGATGCCGTAAATCGCCACTGTGAAATCTGGGCGCGCGCAGAGTTGTAAAAATGTCACAACAGTTAGACTCTTAAAAATGTGTCATACGGCGTATTTTAGGGGGCTAAGTATAGTTGTGTGTGCGTCCCTTAAGCTTTTTTTCGATGTCGTAGGCTTAGTAGACCTTGGCGGCGCCCATCCCTCTCCAGGTCAGCGGAGGACTTTCTTAGCTTTAGTCATTCATCAACATTTTTATAGTGGCTTTAACGTGGGCTAGATCCCACGCCCCTCAGCTAGTGAGGCGAGCGCACTATTGGGACTTCGCTATCCAGCCGCCTGTTGGGATTCTTATAAAGAGCGTTCCATCAATGCATGTTATGTCAACAGTAGTGTCATAAATGATATGATGAGCCGTCTCTGCCGCCTTTGTTTGGTTGACTATACCTCTAGTTTGAAGAAGAGCGGAAGACAAACACGGTGCAATACAACATACTAACAAACCAATAAATTGATGGAGAAAAAAGTTTGTCTTTTGTAACAAGTAAGTGGTCCCGTCATTACTGCACCGCCTCGAATTTTACAACCAAAGTCTCGTTAAGTGTAACAAACAAAAGAAAACACACAATGTTGCTGATTGCTTAATCGTCACGCTGGGGGCTGGGCGGACAAACCAATCTTTGATTTATGGGAGGTTTTCATTGTTGTAAGCCCGTGGGTGAAGGTGGGACACGTTCAAGTTACAGTGAGGGAAGGATGGAAGGAATCTCTTGTGCTGTAGGAACACCAGTGCAGACGTCAAATAAAAAAAAGTAATGTTATTAAAGGACAAGAAAGAAAGAAAGAAAGAAGAAAGAAAGAAAGAAAGAAAGAAAGAAAGAAAGAAAGAAAGAAAAGAAAGAAAGAAAGAAAGAAAGAAAGAAAGAAAGAAAGAAAGAAAGAAAGAAAGAAAGAAAGAAAGAAAGAAAGAAAGAAAGAAAGAAAGAAAGAAGAGAAAGAAAGAAAGAAAGAAGAGAAAGAAAGAAAGAAAGTAAGAAAGAAAGAAAGAAAGAAAGAAAGAAAGAAAGAAAGAAAAGAAAGAAAGAAAAGAAAGAAAGAAAGAAAGAAAGAAAGAAAGAAAGAAAGAAAGAAAGAAAGAAAGAAAGAAAGAAAAGAAAGAAAGAAAGAAAGAAAGAAAGAAAGAAAGAAAGAAAGAAAGAAAGAAAGAAAGAAAGAAAGAAAGAGAAGAAAGAAAGAAAGTGAAAGAAAAAAGTGATAGAAAGAAAGAAAAGTGAAAGGGGTAATGAGAGGGACAGAGAGACAAGTAGGGGAAACAGAATGAGACGAAGTTAAAACAATATACAGACAAACAGAGAATATAGAAAGGGTAAAAGGGAGTTAGCTAGTGAGAGAAAGAAGGCCAGGATGAGAAAGCAAAGGATTGAGTGCGTGAAAGAGGGAAAGAGACCCGGGCGATGGATAAATCGACTCAAAACTTTTCAGCCGTTATCGCCAGTTTACAACGGTTTATTAAGAAAACATGAAAGTATTTTCTCACCGGCCCGGGGGCTGTATTTTTGTTCACACGACAAATCCAGGCAGTAAATCCGTCAACAACTACACGCAGCCCCCATGTTGTAGCCCCAGACAGTTTTTACTTTATTGGCTTTCTTTGTCGCGTGAAAAGACCGCACTTCGCCCAACTTTCCAATAACAGTTTTTAATGATACGCGCGAGCTTCCAAACCGCTTTTGATCCTTCTCAATTTTTCCTGAGATATCCAAACATGTTGTTTTATGTTGGCTTTCATTTCGCTATGGAGGCCACCTAAAGGACATACTAAGCGGCTGTTGAAACTGATATATATTTTTTATAATTTATTTTTAAATGCTCAGACCAGACTTATGAAATACATAACGTTAATGGCAAGGGAAAGTAAGATAAGGGCTGAGAGAGCACTAAGAGCGCATTAAAAGATCCGTAAAAAGTTATTTCAGATGAAGATGAAAATGTAAAATTAGTAAATTATTTACTTAACTCTTGACATAGTGTTTTTCCTTTTTTTTTCTCTGTGGGTTTACTTTCAGACTAGAAAAAAAGTAATGTTTTCTAAATCATTTTCAGACAAAAGTGCGTATAAAATGCTACGCTGTTAAAAACTAAAGCATTACCTGTGGATTCCAAGCTAACCTGCATTCCTTCTATCCCCCCTCTCCCCCTCCCCTTCTCTCTATATCTCCCTCTCTCGTTCTCTCTCCATAGGGCTTGTCATTTTTAACAGGATGTCTAATAAGAGAATCTATTTATAACTCGGTCAAACGCCGGAGGTGCGAGAGGACAATTAGCTAATATTTGTTAATTACTATTACTATTACAGTGAATGGGTTCATTGAAAATCGACTAAAACTTCATTTCCTTAATTTTAAATAAAAATATAAGGTTTTATTATGTGATATTTTAAACAATATAATTTGCAATGTCTGTCCGTGACGCTACTAATTTTAGAAAGCATGGGAAAACCCAAATTACTGCACCAATGCATCAAAAGGTGTGCAAATTAAAGATGCGCTGTAAAAAAATATTATATGACGTCATTGTTTTCGCTCATACATATATTTTTATTTTGGAAAAGGGATCAATGTAAAAAGAGGATTTGATGATGGTTAATTATAAAATTTTAAAAAACAAAGGGGGCGCCTACGGCGCCCTACAACCCCTATTATAAAATACTTTGTGTACATTTCAGAAATTTTAATATTTCGTATTTATCAAACAAGGACAAGTTAGTTGGGCTTTTGAAAAGGTCGGCGCCGTAGGCGCCCTAAAAAAAGTGCATTTTTATAAAAATAAATAGATTTCAGCTGAAAACTTCCGTCATTTTACACGCTTTTATTTAAGTCACAATGTTTGTATGTTGTATCCATCCTTCCTTCAAAACTTGAAACGTAAAATTATACCACTTTTGATAGTCCTAGAGATCTAAAAATTTTACCACAGATAGATATTGGATGACAATGCATTGTATTAAAATTTCAGATCGATCGAATGTACCGTATTGAAATTATTGCATTTTTAGTTTATCTATAGTCTATATATAAGCATCGGTACCCGTCTGCTTTGTTGACATCCATGAGTTCACCACGTGAATACTTCGCCGTGGTATAAAACGTTGGGCGGGCGCTTATGAGGTGTTTAGTATTACCAAAAATGGTGGTAAATAAATAGAAGTAAAAAAAAGATTTTTAAAAACCACGTTTTTATAAGCGGACTAAAAAGAAGAAAATAATTTAAAACTTATTAGTTCAAGTACTTCGATTTAATATGACTAAAAACGTGGGGCGGGCGCTTATGAGGTTTAACATATGCGGTTCACTCATTCTCTCACTTATAGATCTCTCTTTTGCCTTCTACATTAGAAATCTTTAATTTTTATACCAAACACCCACCCCACGTTTTTAGTCATATTAAATCGAAGTACTTGAACTAATAAGTTTTAAATTATTTTCTTCTTTTTAGTCCGCTTATAAAAACGTGGTTTTTAAAAATCTTTTTTTTACTTCTATTTATTTTATTCTTTTTAGTCCACTTCTAACAACCTGGTTTTTTAAAATATTTTTTTACCTCTATTTATTTTACCAAACACCTCACAAGCGCCCGCCCAACGTTTTAAAAACATTGTGATGTGGTCACGGGGCGAACTCACAGATGTCAACAAAAGCCGACGGTACAGATGCTTTTATATAGACTATAGATAAACTTAAAAGTTCAATAATTTAATAACAGTACATTTGATCAATCTGAAATTTTGATACAATGCATTGTCATCCAAGATCTATCTGTGGTAAAATTTTCAGATCTCTAGGACCATCAGAAGTGGTTCAATTTTACGTTGGCAGATTTGAAAAAATATTGGACAAACAAACAAACAATGCCCAACGAAAACGAGTTAATAAAAACGTGGTAAATAAAACAAACCCGTAAAAACAAAGTTTTTGACCATAAATCCCTTATATATGAGTCATAAGTAACAGTATTGATTATTTTCAAACGCGACAAGCATTTACAGACTGACACCGAGTGATGTCCCCTGTCTTTTAACGGGGGATGGGACGTGAGGGGGTGTCGGCACGACGGTCGACGTCTAAGCGTCAACTCAAACTTTCACGTTGGAAAAAAACAAAAACAAAAAAAAAACAAAATAAAAAAAAAAAAAACATCAAAAAACTAACAAAAAAAAATGAAACAAACAAAAACCAAAAAAAATAAAAAAAAAAAAAATAAAAACAAAAAAAAACACACCCCCCCCAACCAAAAAACAAACGAACAAACAAAAAATATAAAAAAAAAAAAAAAAGAAAAAAAACACAAAAAAAAAAAAAAAACAAATAAAACATACAAAAAAAAAAAACAAAAAAAAAAAAACCAACAAAACAAAAAACAAATCAAAAAAAAAAAAAAAACAAACAAAAAAAAAAAACAAAAAGAAAGAAACAAAAAACAAAAAAAAAAAAAATAAAAAAACAAACAACCAATAAAAAAAAAAACACTCACACCACAACAAAAAACAAAAAAAAAAAAAAAAAAAAAAACAAAAAAAAAAAAAAAAACAAACAAAAAAAAAAAAAAAAAAAACACGAAACTACACAAAATAAAAAAAAAAAATAAAAAAACAAAACAACAAAACAAAACAAAACAAAACAAAACAAAACAAAACAAAACAAAACAAAACAAAACAAAAAAAAAAAACAAAACAAAACACAAAACAAAACAAAACAAAATAAAACACAAAACACAAAACAAAAAAAACAAAAAAAACACAAAACAAAACAAAACAAAACAAAACACAAAACAAAAAAAAAAAACAAAACAAAAAAAAACAAAACAACAAACAAAACACACACAAAACAAAACACATAAAAAAAAACAAAACACAAAACACATACAAAACAAAAACAAAAGAAAACAAAACAAAACATAAAAAACAAAACAAAACAAAACAAAAACAAAAATAAAACACAAACAAAACAAAACAAAACAAAACAAAACAACAAAACAACAAAAATATAAAAAAAAACAAAACACATAAAACAAAACATAAAATAAAAACAACACACACAAAACATAAAAAAAAAAAAATATATATAAAATATAAAATAAAATATAAAATATAAAAAAAAAAATAAAAAATAAAAGATAAAATAAAATAAAATATATATATATAAAATATATATAAATAAAATATATAAAAAAATAAAAAATCTTTCAAATATAAATAGCAAAGCATTCGAATAGTAAAATAAATATAAATAGTTGAATTAAAATCTTAATTTCACACCAACTTTAAAATCTATATAAATAAGAAGAATAAATAAAAAAAATTATTTATGCTACTTAAAATCAAAAAAGAAAGATAATACGCAAATAAAAAGTCAGAATCGAAACGGATAAACTATATTATATAAACACAAAGGCAAACTAAAGTAAAAATGGAGATTACCATAATTATTTAAAGAATAAATTAGTAATTATATGAAAAAAACATAAAAAACACACAACAGACTAACGACAAACGTCCAATAACATTGATAATAGAAAATAAATAAAAAAAAATATATGTAATACAAAAAGAAAAAACAAGAGAGGATAAACAGTAAAACAATGAAATAACAAAAAAAATAAAAAAAATACTAATGTTGCTAAGCGACATAAAAAAAAAAGAAACAACATCGGGAGAAAACTATAAAAGGACACAAAGGAATCAAGAAAGGGGTAAAAAATAGAATATCGGAGTCGGAGCAAGAAAAAAATAAAATAGCATAGAAAAATTATAACAGACAATTAAAAGACAATGAGGATATACTTACTTAAAAATAAATCTCAATTTGATCCAAAATTATTTAAAATATATTATATATAGTATAAATCTAACTAATGTAGAGCGATTAAAAGGAACAATTGCAAATTTTGTAGATAAGAATAATACAAAAAAAAAAAAACGAAGATAAAAATTAAAAAATTGTATATAGAGAAAGCCGCCAAATTGGACAAAAAGGTCGAACCAAATTAAAAACAGGTAAACCAATAAAACAAGTCAATAAAAAAATAATAAGGAAACTAAAAAG
Organism: Ampullaceana balthica; assembly: GCA_944989445.1. Classification (NCBI taxonomy): domain Eukaryota; kingdom Metazoa; phylum Mollusca; class Gastropoda; family Lymnaeidae; genus Ampullaceana; species Ampullaceana balthica. Next base: position 395 of record CALYLW010001214.1, on the reverse strand, counting down.
CAGCCAAACACCTCCATCCCTCAAAACTAAATCTAAGAAGGAAAAAAAAGAATGAATTGAATAATGGACAATTGATTAGGAAATCAAAATTAATAAAAAACACAAAAAAAAGAAAAAAAATAAATAAAACTGAAATAAAAAATATATAAAAGTAGGGGACAAGTGTTAGAAATTAAATTAAAAAATATTATACTATATTAGTAAAGATAAAAAAGAATTCATATAACACAAGATGAATAAGGGGTCAGCCACAAAAAGGCAAAAAGTCGAATTAAAAGATAATATAAAATAGAAAGAAAAAACGTTTAGAAAACCTGCCTGATGAAAAAAGATCTTAAATTATCGTAGCAAATAAAAACAAACGGAAAAAACCTAACAAAAACAGAACAGAAAAA
>CALYLW010001213.1:198214-292967 GCA_944989445.1 Ampullaceana balthica | reverse complement strand
TATATAGGCGCTAGTTTAGCCTTGCATTAATAATAAAGCAATGAGATCTTCCCTTAAACAACTTGTGTATAGTAAAGAACTCGAGATGGACATGGTCGAAATGAGAGATGATGTTATAGTACACATTGCTGTACACATGTATTGTACACATGTACTGTACACATCTATTGTACACATCTATTCTACACATCTATTCTACAGACCTATTGCACACATCTATTGTACACATCTATTGCACACATCTATTGTACACATCTATTGCACACATCTATTGTACACATATTTATATTGCACACATCTATTGCACACATCTATTGTACACATCTATTGCACACATCTATTGCACACATCCATTGTACACATCTATTGCACACATCTATTCTACACATCTATTCTACACATCTATTCTACAGACCTATTGCACACATCTATTGTACACATGTACTGTACATATCTTTTGTACACATGTACTGTACACAGCTATCAACTCACCATTGGAAGGGTCACACCGTGTCAGCTGTTGTATCAGGGACGTCTTGCCCACCCCCGGGGCGCCCAATACCACTGTCCGGAAGTAGAAAGGGGCGGACGATATGCCCGGGGGGTCATCGTTTGAGTCAACGCTGCTCTCCCTGTTCCGCTCCACCGAGGTGCTCCTGCTCTGGAAGTCACCACTGCCGTGTGACGTGTTGAGGCTCCCAGACGACAGCAGGCTGTTGGAACTCAGAGACTTTGAGAAGCTGCCCGAATCCACGATGCCCTTGGATGTGGTCCTGAATGCCCGGACCGTGCAGTTGGGGCACTTCTGTTTTGACAGGGGCGTGCCGACACGGCGCCCAGAGTCGGAGCAGTCGGGGAGGCTGACGCTGTTGGACCTGGTCATGGCGTGGTGTGCCCATCTCTTCTCACGTCTGCTGCTGCTGCCTCGTTTGGTTTTCAACGAGTTGGACCGTGAGGACGGGAATGATGAGGAGAAGAAACGGTTCGGTAGGACGAGGTCGTCACGAGTGGCAGAATGAAACAGATTCATGTCAACCGGAAGTGTTATTTCTGGCATTGGCTTCGAGCTCCGTGTCATTCCTGTCTCTAATAAATTTTCTGTTAGTCAAATTCTGTGTCAAGCAGTCAATGAAGTGGTCCAGAAAATACAGATATTTATATAAATAAGTCAACGGATATATACTAAAACAGTTCTACAACAATCGAACATAAATCCACTAAAACTGAGAAGATCAAATCAATGGTGTACACTGGCATACATCTAATTCTAGCGCCATCCAAGCCGAGCTGAGCTTGTATTGATTCATGTGAGGGAACCTCCGCTCTTATATACCCGACAGCCCAGGACGGCAGTGACGTCACATGCAACTCTTGTGTTGTTGGGGTTTTTTTTTAGTTGTTGCCAGACTCCTCGTTTCTGATTGGCTGACCTTCTTCTATATCGAGGTTGATGTCAGTGCATTCCCCCGCGTGCGATGGTGTCAGGGAGTCTATGCTTCCTTGGGAAATGCTGGTGACGATAGATGACAGCTCCAGTAGAAGAGGCCATGTCATAGATGACATCTCTAGTAGAACATGACATATGGATTTTTTCAACACATAAATTAACGAAAGACAATTTAGAAAAAGTGGGTTGATTTAACCACCTTCAATGTAAATATAGGTTCATTGGTGTTAGAAATGGGGGGACGAGGGGTGGGCCTACCGCAATGGTGGCTCATATTTATTTATTGTGATTATATTATTATGACGGGAGAAATATTCTTGAAAGTGGTTAAATTTGTTGACCTAATCAAAGAGAATAGTTTTTTTTTAAAAACTAATTAGAGAGGTTCTTTTGTTGACCTGTCAAAGACGTGTCTTTTCTTGACCTAGGGACTAAATGTTTAGATTTTTTCCTCTACTATCATGTCTTAGCGTTCTGTACCCATCCCTACCATCCTGTCTTAGCGTTCTGTACCCATCCTCTACCATCCTGTCTTAGCGTTCTGTAACGATCCTCTACCATCCTGTCTTAGCGTTCTGTACCCATCCTCTACCATCCTGTCTTAGCGTTCTGTACCCATCCTCTACCATCCTGTCTTAGCGTTCTGTACCCATCCTCTACCATCCTGTCTTCGCGTTCTGTACCCATCCCTACCATCCTGTCTTAGCGTTCTGTACCCATCCCTACCATCCTGTCTTAGCGTTCTGTACCCATCCCTACCATCCTGTCTTAGCGTTCTGTACCCATCCCTACCATCCTGTCTTAGCGTTCTGTACCCATCCTCTACCATCCTGTCTTAGCCACCCAACCACCCCACAGGGTCACACTTGCCCATACCCCCCTGCCCCCCCCCCGAAGGTAAGGAGGCCCTAAAGTATCTGCTCCTCAGTTCCCTGTCTGATCACCACAGGTAGATTGGCTCACACGTTTCCAGACGCACCTAGCAACCCAGACCGGGTAACTGAGTCAGGTAGGAGCAGGTCACATGACACACCTGTGGAGGCAGTGGGGCAGCTACATCGCGACCTCAGCGGTCTTTCATACACTAAGACTATTGGGGCAATGTGCGACAAGGGCGATCAGTGGGGCAACTGGGCAGCAATGCTTGGGGCATGGGCGCCCGCAGGAGGGGGCAAGGGGGGGCGCTTGCCCCCCCCTGGATTTATGGATTTTAAAAAATTGTAAAGAGAAAATAAAGAGAAAGTAACTAAGCTGGTGCTGATCTCGTTTTACTGGGAAATTATTTTTATATTTTCAATATTGTAGAGAATTAGGGCGGTTAAAGGGTCTTTAGATCAAAGATTCCTCTTTCTGACCAGGACTGGTAGTGGTAGTCTGGTCAGTACTGACCAAGATGTGTGAAATGCCCCTTGCGGTAGCTTGGATAAGATGAATTCTGAATAGACCAAACCGCGTACAGATGCTCAGAGGTGCTAAATGTAGACTATGTTATTTAAAGGTCAGCCGTGTGAAGCACTGACCAGGGGAAATGATTGCGATTGTACAAAACCAGACCAGGGGTTAACATCAAAGAGACCAGAGCGGGTCATGGTACCCCACCCAACCCCCGTCTTAATCTGGGGGGTGGTGGTACAAGATGATTCAATCATCATGATTGACATTAAATACTGACGTAATGTAGACCGGGGACTGGACAAAGGCGTGGCCTCCATACTGAGGGAGTTGGTTATAGGACGTGACCAATAACGGACGGAGTTGTTTGCAACGGCGTTAGTAAAGATCATAAATAAACTGTATTAACTGTATAGGGGCCGTCCATAAAGTACGTCACGCTCCAGGGGGGGGGGTGTAAGAAAGTGTGACAATTTGTGACAGGGGGGAGGGGGGGTCCAGCCATGTGAGACGTCACGGTGTTTTATATTAATTTTAATTATTTTGTAAATAAAAAAAACAAATTTTTGTTCGAAAGTGTGACGTACTTTAAGTGCGAGATTTGTGACAGTTTGTGACAAGGGGGAGGGGGGAGTTAAAAATGTTCAAAAATAGCGTGACGTACTTTATGGACGGCCCCATATATGCTCAATCTCATATACTTTAAAAGACTCGTTCTGAAATGTTGGTCTATACAATGCCTGGTTTCTAGCTACCCCATCCTTGTATAGTCTCGGTTCACAGCGTGATCACTTGAGCCCTATGGCAGATATAGTGGAGGGGGTTGAACGGGCTAAGGCCAGGGGCCCCCGATAATTTAGGGGCCCCCAAACTTAGTATATTTTATAATAAATGTGAACAGATGTTTGCATGAATCCCTGAAAAAATATCATAAATTAAATAAATTAATAAAAATCTTATCTATTATTAATCTGATCTCTTTTCGACCCAATACTCTTAGTAATCGAGAAACCTGATTTGATAGCTCAATAAGAATATTAAGGAATATTCTTTATTTTTTTAATTTACAATTTCCGTCAAGCTCTCCTCGTCGCTTAGGCTTGCGTTGCAAGCGATCTGAGGATCGATCCCCAACGGTGGATTCTTTTCTTTCTTTTTATCTTTTTTGTTGTTATAATTATTATTTTTTTTATTTTTAAATTTTAAAAAAATTATTTTTGTAAAAAATTGTTTTTGTCTTTTTACACTCAATTTTAGGATACCGGCAAACTTCTTCATGTTCGGTTTTTTCATGAATAATCTTTTTGGCTGAATAGTTACAAGTTACAGTCTTATATTAGCTGCTAGCAATCATTTTATTTAAAGGGACGCTGGCTCGATAGGGCTCCATTTTGAATTGCAGCCAGGGACCCCGGGCAGTCTTAATTCGCCCCTGCTTGACCTCTCAAGCACGCGGATTCATCCCCTCACTGTCAACACTTCCAGAAATGCCGTACTTACAATAACTCATGATTATAAATTATAGATAATAGAAAGTAGTTACAAAAGAAATTGCAAAGAAAGAAAATAGAAAAAATGAAAAATAATAAAATTAAAAGAACTTTAAAAAGAAAAACAAAGAAGAAAAAAACTAAGTCTTCAAACGAAATTCGATCCACTACCTGTTTCTTTGAGTTCAAAAATCCTGCGCACAACCGTTGGACCACAGAAGTATCTGAATTAAAGATGTTTAATATATATTATATCATAAGCTTTTAATTCTCGGGGTTATATGATCCTGACACTTCCACATAAGTAAAAGGTGTGCGTGTATATTTTATCACAATATTAATAAACGACAAGTAGTACTGATCTGTATAAAATTTTAATTAATAGTCACGTGACCGGCCAAAAATCTGCGTATATCGCTAAGAATTATGGGGAAAAAATCACTAGAAAAATTTTTGCCCCCCCCTAGAAAATTTTCTGCGGGCGCCCATGGCTTGGGGTTGTTAATCTGGGATTAATTCCTATAATCCAAAGTTGGTGTTGATAACTTTATTTTATAGCAAACTTTATAAACTTTATCAACTTTATAAACTTTGTCGACTTTATAAACTTTGTCAACTTTATCAACTGTATCAACGTTATAAACTTTATAAACTTTATAAACTTTATAAACTTTATCAACTTTATCAACTTTATCAACTTTATCAACTTTATAAACTTTATCAACTTTATAAACTTTATAAACTTTATCATCTTTATAAACTTTATCAACTCTATAAACTTTATCAACTTTATAAACTTTATCAACTTTATAAACTTTATCAACTTTATCAACTTTATAAACTTTATCAACTTTATAAACTTTATCAACTTTATAACTTTATCAACTTTATAAACTTTATAAGCTTTATAACCTCTATAAACTTTATAAACTTTATAAACTTTGTCGACTTTATAAACTTTGTCAACTTTATCAACTTTATCAACGTTATAAACTTTATAAACTTTATCAACTTTATAAACTTTATAAACTTTATCAACTTTATCAACTTTATAAACTTTATCAACTTTATCAACTTTATCAACTTTATAAACTTTATAAACTTTATCAACTTTATCAACTTTATCAACTTTATAAACTTTATAAACTTTATCAACTCTATAAACTTTATCAACTTTATAAACTTTATCAACTTTATAAACTTTATCAACTTTATCAACTTTATAAACTTTATCAACTTTATAAACTTTATCAACTTTATAAACTTTATAACTTTATCAACTTTATCAACTTTATCAACTTTATCAACTTTATCAACTTTATCAACTTTATCAACTTTATTCAAGTCAAAGTTGGTGGATGTACATAAATGTCATTATTTCTTATTCATAAATAAAAAATGTAAGTGATGAAAGCGAAGTACTTTTTGGAATGACTTTTATAAATGGCTTTTTAAAGAATTATTAATACAGTCTGACCTCTCTAAGTCGAACTCAAAGGGACCCGAACAAATTTCGACTTACGGAGTTTTCGAGTTCGGGAAAATGGCGTAATAGGCGCAGATTAATCAAGGGCAATGATGGTATTGCGAGGTGGGGGGACAGCCTAGAAGGCTAGGGGGCTAGAAGTAGAAGGCTTGATGGGAAAGAGAGGCGGTGTCTGATGTTTCCTATGAAAGGAGCCAACATGCTTTGATATACCGACACAAGCCCGTGAGAGTAGACACCTTCTCTCTCCCCTCACTTTACGCCCTCCACAGTGGGATGTAGGAAATAAGATTTTTCTCTACGGAACACGTGTTCTGAAATGTCACTCCAGAATAATGACCGAAACGCCTTGGAAAATTCGACTACCTACTATCATAGGTTGGAAACAAAAGCTCTTCAAGTTAAGGAGATCTAAAATACATTAGTCCTATGGAATTTGGCCGGGACCTAACAATTAATTCGATATAGGGAAGTTTTCGACTTAGGAAATTTCGACTTAGGGAATTTCGACTTAAAGAATTACGACTTAGAGAATTTCGACCTAGGGAATTTCGACTTAGCGAGGTCCGACTGTATCTTGTCAGTAGGGCTGTGAATATTTTTGAAAAAAGCTGCCCGGGGAACAGTCCAAATTTTGAACCCGGGTACCCGTTCAAAATGCCGCACAATTTTTGACGCCATGATCGTTATACAATGCAACCTAGCCACTATCCATGCACCTCATGCACAATGCACCACTATCCATGCACCTCATGCACAATGCACCACTATCCATGCACCTCATGCACAATGCACCACTATCCATGCACCTCTTGCACCACTATCCATGCACTTCATGCACAATGCACCACTATCCATGCACCTCATGCACCACTATCCATGCACCTCATGCACAATGCACCACTATCCATTCACACAGTAGCCAATGGCATCCTTCCAGTAACATACTACAAACTACTTTATCTTTAAAGCACTACAAACTTTTATTCCTGCTTTAAATACATTAGCCATACTCATAAACTAAAACTAAAACTAAAACTACAGCGACAGTAAACTGAACATTCAACCAAAATGTTAACAACAATGACGTCACGTTCAGTCAGGTCACAGGGCCCAGCAGCTTGCATGTTAATTTCCGGTAGGCGGCGGTAGTAACTATTTAATTTAAATACTGACAACTTTGTACATCTTATTAAAAGTCAGTTTTTCTGCTAGGTCTACACGTGTTAAAGAATAAAAGAAAGAAAGTAAATTATGGAAAGGCCGCGGGTTTGTAATGGTTTCAGCTTGGTGCGTCATTCAGCATGACAACATCTGTGGGTGGGTGAAGGTGGTCACAGTTTATATAACCAACCATTTACAAACCAGTCACTCCCTTCAAGTTTTAAAATTCAAATCAAGCCCAAATTATTTGCCCTTTGTTTTTGTCAGATTTAGAAAAAAAATGAAAATCTTTGAACGACTGAAATACTTTTTTAAAACCCAATAATAGATGAGGTGCTTTTTAAGTTTATAAGTATGGAGGGGATAGCAGTGGGGGGAGGGGATAGCAGTGGGGGGAGGGGATAGCAGTGGGGGAGGGGATAGCAGTGGGGGGAGGGGATAGCAGTGGGGGGGAGGAGTGACGAGTGGGTTAGATTAACAACATACAATCGTATCAACCGTTAACTCAATTTTGTCGGCTTATTTCAAAGACAAGTTAGCTTCCTTCATTCAAAGAACCAACATCTTTCTGTCTTACACAATTTGTATTTCATGTTCAGAGAAAAAGATGTATCAAAATACATTGTAGTTTGTTGAGACCGTATTTTATTTACTGTTGACGGATAACTTCTTAAGTGTTTTGGTGTTAAACGTTTTTTCAAGGCATATATTAAAAACGAAAATTTTTAATTTGATAAATCGTTCGCGAACCGCAATGTGAACACAGAAGAGCCGCAGTTTCACCAGTTTCATTGCAGCCACACTTTCACGGGTACCTGGGCCGGTTTACTACCCTGGTATTTGCATGGCAACGGGTACCCGGGCCAGATTACTACCCTGGTATTTGCACGGCAACGGGTTCCCGGGAACGTACCAGTTGAGAGGTCTACCTACCATTTCCCCAATTAAAGCATTGATGCAGGGGAAAAAGATTGTAATATTTTAAAACAACCTTTAGCGTTTCCTACGATAGAGTGGGACCAGATGTCCTCTGTTTGAACTCCAGTTAGCTCGTGGCTGTTGGCGTTGTGCCGATGTTTACGATGCAGTAGTTTAGTGATTGTTTGTTTCGGTGCATTCTGTTGTGTTGATTTGTTTGTATTTTAGTAGCGCCACCTTACCGTCGATGCCCTTGTCACGTGATTTTATTGTCCAATGGCTAAATAGGTAACGGTGACATTGCCAATTGATAGTGTAACTATTATATATGTTTCTCTTTATGTAGGCGTTCTCACGGTACATAATCGTGTGCACAATAATCCACTGAAGAACTTGTTTATACAAAACAACTTTAATATATATACTATGTACACATAAATATCGTTTGAGGTAATATAACGTGGAAATCTTGAGGCACACACACATCCTTCCTTGACGGAAGTCTTCTAACAACTCCTCGCCCAACACTTTCAACCAATAGGCTTGATAATTTCTGTGACCCCAACGCGTCATAAGCCATTCGGTCATATCTATTTTTAGGCTCTTCGTTGTCAGTAAGGTCAAACTTTCTCAAACATGGCTAGCAACAGTGTGTTTAATAGTGTTATAGTGCTATCTGAAAACGATGTTCCAGGTGCTATTTTGGACAAAAAAGATATTTCTTCTCACTCAGTTTTGCAGCCGAAAAAAGTTATTAAAATGTCGAAGACTTAAAACTTTAATAAATAAGCTGTAACATAGTATTTTACATTATTTAAAGATGAGTGTAAGCGTTCATATTCGTAACTACGGTAAACACTAGTCCTAGCGTAGTCAATTATTAACATATATGTATTTTAATATTGTTTTCCTTGGCCCTTGCCTTATAAAAATATATGCCTTTAGTAATAAACTTACACTAAGATTATGACTTTAATTATAATTACATCATAGTATGAAAGAATAAACTTCATGGACGAACGAGCAACTAGAGCTAGTTACTACTAACTTATTACTAGATAATAGAGTTAGAGCCTCAGCAGATGCAGAGTCACTAATTATAATTCATTTACATAATTCATGCTTCCAAGGACGTTCCATTTCGCATAATATAATATTACATAATATAACCATCTATTGATATTTAAATAAATAAGCCTAGGCCTAAGAGTTTATTTAAGATGAGTGAAAGTGTAAGCGGTCGTTCCGGCCGTCGCCACTAGTACTAGTCACTAGTGCTAACAAACTTATATTTAATATAAATTGTTTTCGTTGGTTCATATAAATTATATATGCCTTAGTATTTATTAGTAATAAACTTACACTAAGATTATGATTTTAATTATAATTACATCATACGTTTTAGAAGTAAATAGTATTTGAATGTATAAAATTCTCGGACGAATGAGCGAATGAACTAAAATAATAAAAAAGTATAGTCTGTATATTTACATATTAATATTAAATTCACTCTCGCAAGGAAGCTCTATTTTGCATTATTATAATATATCAAATAATATGACCTTATATTTTTCTTTAAAATTCTATAAAATCAAGCCTTTGAACAAATTTTAGATAATTTCAATGAGCGCATTCCCTCTAATAGTTATGAATAAATATTCACTACTTGACCTTACGGCACCTCAGGCGGTGACCTAGTTATAGATCGAGTCTATTATTAGACTTCCGGTAAATAATGACCAAGCCTATAGGAATGCTCCTTTCTCCCCACGTCCACCATTCACGTGACCTTACGTCACAAAATTATGTTAATCACATGTGACATTCACCCCCATCCTTCAAAAAAAAATGTTTATGAAATACAACATTTTTGGTCTTCATAAAATCAAATTAATCTATATCTATATTCAAATATTTATCATCAATGAACATTGATTGTCTTACATACAACATCTGGACATAAAAAATCAAGAAGAAAAAATCTGTAGGACTGCAACAGTCTAAACATAAAAATTAATGAGAAAAAATATGTAGGACTGCAACAGTCTACCTGTGCTGAAAAAATTGAAACTGAAATATTTGTTTTAACACATCTGTAATTTTGTGTAGCTAAAATATTTAAACACTCAATATTATTAAAATTAACTAATAATCCAGTGGAATTCAAACACTGTTCCTTGTCCATTGTTCAACAAATAAAAATATTAATATAACTACAGTCTCTGTTTGTATCCTTTAGCAATTCACAGACTAATGTTAATACAGTCTCTTATTTTTATCATTGAGGAATTCACAGAGTGTCTTTATTTATTGTCATTCTACTTAATACGTCTGCAACCACATTGTCCTTTCCCTTCACAGGTTTAATGTCAAATTTGTAGTCGGCTAATAGCATAGCCTAGTTCAATATTGTCATTCTTCAGTTGACGAGTATGAATTCAAATCGATGGGCTTTGAATGTTTCTTCAGACTGTTAAATGTTCAATAATTCACCAACCATGACTTCGATTATGTTCATTCATAATTTCAATTCCAGCATTTTTAACAAGTTGCTTAGCTTTTAAAATGTCATTTTTGTTTCCAGATAATTCAATAGAATTTGGACCAGATGAGTCACTGTCAGAAACTTTTATCTGAAAAATATTGACTGTATCTGTAAAGTCTTTGATTTTGCTTAATACACAACCAATTGTTCTTCCTAATTCAGATGATTTCACACAAATGGTTTCAGATTCACTAGTGCCATCTCTTTCTCTGCTACTATGGTCTTCATTTCTTTTATCATATACTTGATTTTTAATAGTGGCTAAAATGTCACTAGTTTCTGTCTGTGCTCGATTTAACTTTATTATTTTTCTATCATTCATGTCTTGGTTTTCATTCTTTCTCCATGGTTGATCATAATTTCTTTTTCTGGAGTCAAAATTGTATTTGCCTCTCCATGATCTTCTGCTTTGATTATAATCTCTATTTATGGAATTATGATTATTTCTTTCTCTCCATGATTGTCTTTCTTGATCATAATCTCTATGTCTGGAATTATGATTATATTTTTCTCTCCATAATTGTCTACTTTGATCATAATCTTTATGTCTGGAATTATGATTATATTTTTCTCTCCATAATTGTCTACATTGACCATAATCTCTAGGTCTGGAATTATGATTATACTTTTCTCTCCATGCTTGTCTACCTTTGTTTTCAAAGTGATCTTGTCTTGATTTTTCTTCTGTTTTCTTTCTTATAGGGCTGCCATTAGGTGACACCCTATTTGGTTGTCCTTTATTGTGGTAACACTGCTTCGCCATATGTCCTGGCTTGTTACAGTACCAACAAATAGTTTGTCTGTTGCCTTGGTTTGGCAGACTCTGGTTTCTCATACATTGCCTTTTTTCTTGTCTTTTAATTTGTATTGCTGCAAATATGTCTTGTCTCTTATCCATTTTTTCTTTCTGTTCAGCTTTTCTTAGCTTTTCTTTTTCTTCAGCAATTCTTTGATTTTCTATTTTTTCAGCTATTCTTAGCTTTTCTTCTTCTTTAGCAATTTTTTGCTTTTCTTTTTCTTCAGCTATACTTAGCTTCTCTTTCTCTTCAGCTAATCCTTGATTTACTTTTTCTTCAACTATTCTTAGCTTCTCTCTTAATTTGGCTATTTTTCGCATCTTTTCTTCTCTGGCTATTTGTGCGTTTTCTTCAATGAAATCTCTCTTTTTTTTTCCAGTTCGATCTCTTTATCTATGGCAGCTAATTTTTCATAGAAATCCATGTTTTGTTTGATTGAATAATATGAGTCAAGCAATTTGGTAAGGAATTTAGGTATATGTTGATAAAGTTATAAATCTTCCAAATGAAAAATCTTGAATTCAAAATGTTAAGTTCAAATAAGTGACACGTCTAAACCATGAAATCTAGTTTTGACAAGGTGAGACAACAAAAGAAACCTCACACGGGATCTTTAGTATACTTTATGTATACGCTCCCTCAGATTGACAAAATATATCTAATGGTCCAATCGTTTTGAATAAAAGTCACTTGATTAAATTTTCAATTTTCTAGTAGTGTTTTTAACAATTTAGTTCACTCCATTAATCCAAAAGTGCAATTATCAAACTCTTCACACAATGAATGGATAAAAATTCCGTTCCTTTATTTATAATTCACACTTCATAATTAATAGTCCATAGCCTTCTAAGTTCCAGGTTATGTTTACAAATATTTCCTGGAATCAACTAGCATTGAGCTTGTTGACGTCACGACCTATATATGTTCACCGTGTGTCACCATTCAGTAAGCCTACACAACGCAGATTCCAGCACTGTGTAGTATACTTGTATTGTCGTCGAATGTGACGTAGAACCAACTAGGCGACCTAGTTGTATACACCGCACGCCGTGACCATGTGCCTGTATGCCGCCATTTTGAAATATTCTTGTATTTTCATTGAACCACAAAAGTTTATTCACAGCTTCTTACGAACTTGAATATTCAAAAAATACGATAGCTGCTAATATTTCTTATTTAATGAATACTTTCCTTTTTCGGAAATATCCAATACTTATTATTTCCACGAAACCTCTTTTCTAAAATCTCTTGTACTGTGTTGACTTAGAACTTATGCCTAATGGCAATCACTTTTACTTCTGCACCAATGTAACTATTAACTTTTATGTCACAATATTAATCTTAGGGCACTATTATCCACTGAAGAACTTGTTTGTACAAAACAACTTTAATATATATACTATGTACACATAAATATCATTTGAGGTAATATAACGTGGAAATCTTGAGACAAACACACATCCTTCCTTTACGGAAGTCTTCTAACAACTCCTCGCCCAACACTTTCAACCAATAGGAATGCTCCTTTCTTCCCGCATCCACCATTCACGTGACCTTACGTCACAAAATTATGTTAATCACATGTGACAGATAGGATAGATCAGCAACAGTTGTACGAGTGAGAACATTGGGTAACTTAGAACATGATTTGTTGTACGAGTGAGAACTTTGGGTAACTTAGAACATGATTTGTTGTACGAGTGAGAACATTGAGTAACTTAGAACATGATTTGTTGTACGAGTGAGAACATTGAGTAACGTAGAACATGATTTGTTGTACGAGTGAGAACTTTGGGTAATTTAGAACATGATTTGTTGTACGAGTGAGAACATTGAGTAACTTTTACTTAGAACATGATTTGTTGTATGTGTCAGAACATTGGGTAACTTCAGTGGCGTAGCGAGGGGGCCAAGATAAAAAAAATTAAACGAAAGAAAGAACTATATTAAAATACGAGAGCGCTTCTAATGCCACAACTTCAAACTCCATTAAAAATCTAAAATGATACTAACGTTACTGAGCTGTAAAACATAGGATCTGAGAGTATGACATTAATGTGCTGGTATAATTAAACAATATAATTTGCAATTGTCACGCAAGTCAGTAGTGTCTGTCAGTCAGTCCTGACGCTACTAATTTTAGAAAGCAGGGAAAACCAAATTACTGCACCAATGCATCAAAAGGTGTGCAAATTAAATAAGCGCTGTAAAAAAATAGTATATGACGTCATTGTTTTCGCTCAAATTTTAATTTTGGAAAAAGGATCAATGTAATAAGAAAAACCCGTAAAAAACCAAGTTTTTGACTATAAATCCTTTATGTTCGAGAAGAATTTAAAAGAATGTTCATTATAATACGCAGCGCCAGACCATCCAGAAATACAAAATTGCAGTTGTGTCGTAAAACATGTTTAATATAATGCGCACCGATCAGGAATATGTTTATAAAAAGAGATGTCAATAAAATACGCACCTTATTGAGCGACAGAAAGGTTGTTCAATATAATACGCACCGCGACGCTCTATCTCAAAAAATAGCATGATACATAGGAATAAATAAAATAATCTAAAAAATCAATAATTTAATTACGGTACATGCGATCGATCTGAAATTTTGATACATTGTTTTTATCATCGGTACAAAACTGCCTGCAAAATTTCAGCTCGCTATCTTGCGAGCAAGTGGGTTAAAAATCGATCAAAAGTTTTGGCGACAAGCAAGCAAGCAAGCAAGGTCCGCCGCAGACACCACGAGTTAATATAAAGGATTTAATAAGAAAAACCCGTAAAAAACCAAGTTTTTGACTATAAATCCTTTATGTACGAGAAGTAACTAAAAGAATGTTCATTATAATACGCAGCGCCAGACCATCCAGAAATACAAAATTGCAGTTGTGTCGTAAAACATGTTTAATATAATGCGCACCGATCAGGAATATGTTTATAAAAAGAGCTGTCAATAAAATACGCACCTTATTGTGCGACAGAAAGGTTGTTCAATATAATACGCACCGCGACGCTCTATCTCAAAAAATAGCATGATACATAGGAATAAATAAAATAATCTAAAAAATCAATAATTTAATTACGGTACATGCGATCGATCAGAAATTTTGATACATTGTTTTTATCATTGGTACGAAACTGCCTGCAAAATTTCAGCTCACTATTTTGCGAGCAAGTGGGTTAAAAATCGATCAAAAGTTTTGGCGACAACGTCGGTCGGTCGGTCGGTCGGTCGGTCGGCCGCAGACACCACGAGTTAATATAAAGGATTTAAAAAGAGGATTTGATGAAGGTTAATTATAAAATCAAAAAATAAAGGGGGCGCCTTAGGCGCCCTACAATCCCTATTATAAAATACTTTGTGTACATTTCAGAAAGTTTAATATTTCGTATTTATCAAACAAGGACAAGTTAGTTGGGCTTTTGAAAAAGGTGGGTGCCGTAGGCGCCCTAAAAAAAGGTCATTTTTTATAAAATAAATAGATTTCAGCTGAAAACTTCCGTCATTTTTGGCGGGTGTACGCTAGTTATTATATAATTGATTCAAGATTGATTTTAACGTAAGTGTACTACTGGACAAAATTGTTGGCGTATTTGTGTGGCTTATATTAGTTTTAATGTCTTTTGCTTTATAGCATAAACAAGAATAATGGAAACAATTGTTTATCTTGTGGAATTAAAACTTGGCACAAATAAATTGTAAAAAATGGGTTGGGGTGGGGGGGGGGTCTTAAAATTCCTCGTTTTTAATTAGCTAGTTGTTTAATCGTGAAAATAAATTTTAATAAAAGAAAAGAAAAGCCAAGATAATAAGTACTCAATAAGTACTCAACACTATGGCGGATTAAGGGGGGGGGGCTGAGCGGGCTAAAGCCAGGGGCCCCCGATGATTTAGGGCCCCCAAACTTAGCATATTTTATAATAAATGTGGACATATGTATACAGTATACATGAATTGCTGAAAATATGATAAATTAATAAAATCTCATCTATTAAAATGATCTCTTTTCCCACACGATAGTCTTAGCAGTCAAAAAACCTGATTTGATAGGCTCAATAACCGAAATTATTAAAGATTATTATATATATATTTTAAATTGACAACCCTAAATGTGCTCTCGTGGCCGTATGTGAAGTACTAAGGCTTGTGGTGCAAGCGGTGGCGGGTTCGATCCCCGGGTGTGAATTTTTTTTTCAAGTGTTTTTTAATTTTATAAATTGTCTTTTACACTCAATTTTAGGATATCGGCAAAAAGTTAATTCTTAGAATTCGGTTTTTTTCATGAATATTCATTTTAGATGAATATTTACAAGTTACAGTCTTATATTAGCTGCTAGCAATCATTTTATCTAAGGGGCCGTCCATAAATGACGTCATGCACCTAGGGGGGAGGGGGGTCACAATTTTGTGACGTCGCGTGATGAGGGGGAGGGAGGGGGGTTGAAGAAATGTGACGTCACATCAAAAGGGTAACTTTTAATAAAACTTCCACTGAAATATTTGGTTGCTTACAATTTATTTAATGACTTTTTTTCTTTTTTTAAAAAAAAATCAGTGCTTCTCAATGTGCTGGTCTGTAGGCCATCAGACGCTGGTTGGCGTATGCTATCAAGACACGAAAATTAAATCTAATTTTAATCCTTAAGTTTGAGAATCCACAAGATAACATATGAAATTGTTACACTGCGTCGTTTGATGTTGACATCAAAGCATTTGTGATCTAACCGCAGCTCCGTTTGGTTCTCTCATGCCCGTTACCACAAAATATACAAGTTTATGTATGCGTTACCCCCCCCCAGACTCTAGGTCCTGCTCACGTGACTCGGGGATTTGGGGGAGCGTCTTTAGCACCCCCTCCCACCCCCACCCCGAAAATGCTACTGGTGAGTTTTACAAGCATGACAAGTGTCTAAAAATGATTTGAATATGATTATGTGTAGATATTTTAAGTCAAAACGACACGGAATATCCTTTTTCTTTAAAAGGGGAGGGGGGAATCTATTTGATATAATTAAAAACGTTTTAAGTTTGATATAATTGTTCGATGGTTTTTGATAAAACGCCCCTGGCCATTCTAGTCTTCTAGATCAGTGCTTCTCAAAGTGGTGGTCCGCGGACCGATGCCAGTCCGTGGGCCATCCGCTGCCGGTCCGCAGATGTTCTCAAAAAGGACAGAAAAAATTGTCAGTGCAGGGAAAATAGTGCACCGGTCCCTGGTACAATGGAAAAGATTCCTGCTGGTCCGCAATACTAAAAAGTATGAGAAGCACTGTTCTAGATATAATGGTAAATGAGCCCATTTAAAATTAGTCAAGTATTCATTAACTTTATTGAATGCATCAAATTCTTGACATTGCAATTCGAGAGGAGAACAAAACAACTTTTCTTCTTAGCTCAGGTTTTAAGGCATTAATTTTAAATATCACAGAAATGATACGTAATAATGACAAGTCATGTGGATTAAGATTATTTTCACTCGTGTCAATATAAATGAAAGTAGGGTAAATTTAGGTGTCTTCATATAGTGCGTAGGTAAGAAATTTACATTGTTGTCAAATTTTTAAAAATGCATTTTCTGGAAGGAACCTGTTTAATAATGGGCATATGTTCCAAGCGTACACGTACACATGACGTATTTTAATATATCTAGCGGATTGTAGTGGATGTTATATGTCCCAAATGAGTCTGCATTACCCCCAAGAACTCCCTTTTCGACCCCAGTTCAGGTTATTTACCTCTGTTTTCCCGTCAGTCAATTGAGGGATTTAAAAAAATACATTTTAAAAATGTTATTTTTAAATAATTTCTTTTCTAAACAAAGACGTTAACCGTGATGATCAATAGTCAATGTTTAATTTGTATTCATTAAAATAAAATATAAGCCAAGGATGTTAACACAGTTCGTTTTCTGAAGGCCGGTTAAATGTTTTTTAAAAATGATTCACGCGGGTTACGATATTACAATTTAGATCTTCACTAAATAAATAATAAATACTTAAATGACAATAAAAGTGATTTGAAACATACATATTTTCAAATAGAAAATAAGTTGTTTTTTTGTTTTTTGTTTTTGTTATTTATTTTTTGTTTTATTTATTTATTTATTTATTTTTTATATTATTTTTTTTTGGGGGGGGTGTCAAAGATTTGTGACGTATTTTTAGAGGGGGGGGGTCTAAGTTTTTGTGACGTCGCGTGACGAGGGGGGGGGAGGGGGTCCAAAATCGGCAAAAATCGCGTGACGTCATTTATGGACGGCCCCTAAAGGTACACTGGCTGGATAGGGCCCCAGTTTGAATTGCAGCCAGGGGCCCCGTGCAGTCTTAATCCGCCCCTGACTCAACATTACCAAAGTTTTTGCAAATGGAAGCAATCAGAAATGGGATTAAAAAAAAAGAGTCGACTATTAATAAAGACCGACAATTATTTGTTGTAAAAGAAACAAACAAAGTGTCAAGAATTTCTTGTTAGAATATTTGACATTATTAAATCCTGGTGAAATTGAATGTGACTTTTAGAGGTCACAGAGAGGGCAATACGGTTGCAAATAAAGGCAATATTCTGGAACTAATGCATTAGCTTGCAAATACGTTCGACCACTCCGAGAACATAGTGGGAAAAGGGGTAATAAAACAAACCCGTAAAAACAAAGTTTTTGCCTATAAATCCCTTATATTTATACACATAACCAACAGTATTGATTATTTTCAAACGCGACAAACATTTACAGACTGAATCTGTCTTAACTCAACTTTATGCTTCATAACCATGGGGGGGGGGAGTGGGGAAAAGTCTGGTCACCGATCGTTTGACCGAGCTCAGCGTGACACGTAAAATGTAAACAAAAGCACGCCGGTACTTCGATGGGTCGCGTCAACGCGTCAACTCAAACTCTCACGTGGAAAAAAACAATAACAAACAGTGAATTTGAATTACAAACGTTATATAAGGATAAACTAAAAATGCATTAATTTAATTACGGTTCGTTCGATCGATCTGAAATTTTGATACGATGCATTGTTAGGTAAGACGGGTCCGAGTGCCAAATTTCAGCTCGATTGGATCACGGGAAGTGGGTCATTTTTGACTTTTGTTTTCCGCCCGCCCAAGACAGAGAGACAGAGATCACGACAGAGACGGCGGTGAAGTTAATATAAGGGATTTAAATAAAAACAAACCCGTACGAACAAAGTTTTTGACTATAAATCCCTTATATATGAGTCATAATTAAAAGTATTGATCATCTTCAAACGCGACAAACATTTACAGACTGTATCTGCCTTAACTCCTGCTTTATAACCGGGGGGGGGGTTTGGGAGAGGGGAAAGATCTGGTCACCGATCGCTAGACCGAGCTCAGCGTGACACGTAAAATGTAAACAAAAGCACGGCGGTACTTCGATGGGTCGCGTCAACGCGTGACTGAACTGTCACGTGAACAAAAAACAATAACAAACAGTGAAATTGAATTACATACCTCGTATAGAGATAAACTAAAAATGCATTAATTTAATTACGGTACGTTCGATCGATCTGAAATTTTGATACGATGCATTGTTAGGTGACACGGGTCCGTGTGCCAAATTTCAGCATGATGGCTTCACGGAAAATGGGTCATTTTTTACTTTTGTTTTTCCGCCCGCCCAAGACAGAGAGGCAGAGATGACGACAGAGACGGCGGTGAAGTTAATATAAGGGATTTAAAAAATTGTCATCTAAAATTCAAACTGAGCTCCAAGCAATTTTAGGAGATACAGTTCACGAAAAAAACACCTTTATTCAATAACAAGATACCAAATATTGCTCCATTGTATTTGATAGCTCTTCATATATTTGACATAAGGATCAAACAAGTCCAGTTGTGTGATATGTAAATATTGAAAATAAAAAGGTAGACGCTGTAGAATCTTTCAAAGATTTCATTCAAGCAAAAGTGAATCTGTTTACGGACATTTCTGAAATGATTTTGAATAAATGGTGATTTTAAAATAATTGATTTCACAGGCCTAACGTGTGTTAAACTTCTTAAGGGCTGGAAAGTATACAATAGTTCAACAAAGGCGCAAAAGCATACAATCTCATGTCAACCTCATTCAAACAGTTAAACCTAATTTAACATGATACTCCAACTGATTCGAATTCTCCAATTATTTTAGTACACTTGAGCGTTGTGACGCATTCTTTTCCAAGTCCATACACTGTTGGAAATACCTAATTGCTTCTACAAGCCAGGCATTCAGACTTCAGGATATAAAATAGTGAATACACCATGGGGCCATTTTGAGGTTACCTTGTTAGACCTTGTAAACTATAGAACTGAAAGATGCAGACGAAAACCTCAACACACGAACAGACGCAGGAACTTTGTTAGTCACAATGAAACCTTTTTATTTTCAAAGTTATATTTAAAAAATTCCCGAAGTTCTTTACAAACGTATAGTTTGCACAAAAAAATCTTATCAGTGGCTACTAACAGAGTAAATAATGGTATGAAATACTTAAGGGATGCCTTGACATTTGATAAAATTTTATGTGGAGACCTCATCATTTTAATCGAAACTTGCAATCAAAGAACAAGAGAGCAAATTTTTGGTGATCGAAGCAGATATTTATGTATCCATATTATGTAGAATAACAGTTAAGAAGAAATTTGGTTTCTTCATAAGATGAGATTAGTGTATAAACTTGTGTGAGGCTTTGGCAGTTATATAGAATTCAGAAAACAGACATGATTTTTGTACGCCAGCTAATCTACTGGACTTTGAAATTTTGTCTTCAAATTAGAGTATTCAAAATATTCCACATGACATAGTCTGGCAAGGAATATTTTAACCCCAATAACAGAAAAAAATGAATTCAAGACTAGGTGGTTTATTTAAGTTTATAAAGATATATAGGCTCGAAGTTACCCTGCCTAAAATAAACTGTTTAAAGTAATGCAAGGTGTTAAAAAGGCTTCTCTAAAATTATTTTAATGGAAAAAATAGGGCTGTTATTGATTAATTTAAATTTAATCGTTAATTTTTGAAAAATTAACGATTAATTAATCGCTAATTTCGATTAAAGCCAAAAATTGACATTTATGGTGAAATAAATAACATTTATTAAACGTACTTGACGAAAATCGAAATAACACCTGAAGGGGTGTCTTCTTTATATGACCTCTTTTACCCAACAACGCAAACAGACAAGTGTATTGACATTATTAGGTTCAAGTGATGAGCGAATCCTATTTAAAATATAACCAGCCGAGCTCAACAATCGTTCACATTTTTTAAAGATTGTCTCAGCTGAAATTTCTGATACTGTTGTGGATGTTTGGTTTGCAGGTGATATGTAAGCGAAGTGTTAGAACCATGGTAGCAATGTTCCCTTTAAGCAGCGCGGCTGCGCAGATATTTCACTGACTCCACGAAGGAGTTTAGAATCACCTCGCAGCAAATTTTGTAAAATATTGCACAAAATATGGACGTTATGCAACTTTGCACACGAGTTTTTTTGTAACTTTGCACACAGACCAACGTAGCTTAGAAGTATAGGGAACATTGCATGGTAAGCAAACGATTTCCCTCAATGGACACAATAACTTTTATCAACATTTTGAACATTCACATCAGTCAATAGTTTAAAACCAAAATGTTCTTGTAATCGTCTGTAAATTAGTTTATATTTATCGGTCGAAATATGTTAATTTTTGACTTCCAGTACATTTATAAGTGGTGGGTCGATTAATCATTAAAAAAATATTAATCGTTAACATTTTTAACGATTAATCGAGAAATTAATCGGTAATTTCCGCAGGCATACTTTCTAATTTTTTTTTACTTTATAGCGTTAAAATATTTTTCGGGGCGTTAAATTTGGTTTCTGCCCCGGGCGGCACATACCCACGCTACGCCGCTGGGTAACTTAGAACATGATTTGTTGTACGTGTCAGAAAGTTGGGTAACTTAGAACATGATTTGTTGTACTTGTCAGAAAGTTGGGTAACTTAGAACATGATTTGTTGTACTTGTCAGAAAGTTGGGTAACTGAGAACATGATTTGTTGTACTTGTCAGAAAGTTGGGTAACTTAGAACATGATTTGTTGTACTTGTCAGAACGTTGGGTAACTTAGAACATGATTTGTTGTACTTGTCAGAAAGTTGGGTAACTGAGAACATGATTTGTTGTACTTGTCAGAAAGTTGGGTAACTGAGAACATGATTTGTTGTACTTGTCAGAAAGTTGGGTAACTGAGAACATGATTTGTTGTACTTGTCAGAAAGTTGGGTAACTTAGAACATGATTTGTTGTACATGTAAGAAAGTTGGGTAACTGAGAAGATGATTTGTTGTACATGTAAGAAAGTTGGGTAACTTAGAACATGATTTGTTGTACATGTAAGAAAGTTGGGTAACTGAGAAGATGATTTGTTGTACGTGTCAGAAAGTTGGGTAACTTAGAACATGATTTGTTGTACATGTAAGAAAGTTGGGTAACTGAGAAGATGATTTGTTGTACATGTAAGAAAGTTGGGTAACTGAGAAGATGATTTGTTGTACATGTAAGAAAGTTGGGTAACTGAGAAGATGATTTGTTGTACATGTAAGAAAGTTGGGTAACTGAGAAGATGATTTGTTGTACATGTAAGAAAGTTGGGTAACTGAGAAGATGATTTGTTGTACATGTAAGAAAGTTGGGTAACTTAGAACATGATTTGTTGTACATGTAAGAAAGTTGGGTAACTGAGAAGATGATTTGTTGTACATGTAAGAAAATTGGGTAACTTAGAACATGATTTGTTGTACATGTAAGAAAGTTGGGTAACTGAGAAGATGATTTGTTGTACATGTAAGAAAGTTGGGTAACTTAGAACATGATTTGTTGTACATGTAAGAAAGTTGGGTAACTGAGAAGATGATTTGTTGTACATGTAAGAAAGTTGGGTAACTTAGAACATGATTTGTTGTACATGTAAGAAAGTTGGGTAACTGAGAAGATGATTTGTTGTACATGTAAGAAAGTTGGGTAACTTAGAACATGATTTGTTGTACATGTAAGAAAGTTGGGTAACTGAGAAGATGATTTGTTGTACATGTAAGAAAGTTGGGTAACTGAGAACATGATTTGTTGTACGTGTCAGAAAGTTGGGTAACTGAGAACATGATTTGGCCAGAACACTTCTAGTTCAGCAAGATCTCCTCCACCACACGGTAGCTGTACACCATCCCACGTGACCACCGTATCATTCAATGAAAGTTGTCTGTTGTTATAATATGCCTCCGATCTCTTGATAACTACAGCTGTCTGACGTCATGACACCACCCACAGCTGTCTGACGTCATGACACCACCTACAGCTGTCTGACGTCATGACACCACCTACAGCTGTCTGACTTCATGACACCACCTACAGCTGTCTGACGTCATGACACCACCTACAGCTGTCTGACGTAATGACACCACCTACAGCTGTCTGACGTCATGACACCACCTACAGCTGTCTGACGTCATGACACCACTTACAGCTGTCTGACGTCATGACACCACCTACAGCTGTCTGACGTGAAGGAACAAGTGTTATTTTTAAAATACTTATTTACATATAGTACCCGGCAGTTTATCTCTATCAAGTGCATTGCAAAACATCGAGCTAATCCTCTTAGATTAACACAGCCAGATAATCCTGTTTTGATCGACACACCAAACTAATCCTGATTTATTCAGAAAGGTTCTTCGCGATGTCATAAAACCGGTCCCTCCCCGCTCACCCAAACACCTGGTTTATTGACGTCACAAATATTTCCCATGTATTACAATTGGTGAATGTATACTCACGTCTGTTTCTCTCTCTCCCTCCTTCCCTCCCTCACTCTCTTTGACCTTTGACCTTTGATCGACTGCTCCCTGAGGAGTAGATTCGTTATCTTCATCAGCCTCACCTCTACCCCCACCCCACACCCCCACACACACACCCCACACACACTATCTCTTTGTGAATCAGAATGAAATGTTAAACACAGATTAGACTATAGCCCAAGTAGTTTTAGACTTCCGGTAACTCACAGAGGCACGTAGGAATTGATGATAACGAGGAACCTAAGCCAAGAGTATTTGAAGAGTGAGTATTTCAAGAGTGAGTATTTCAAGAGTGAGTATTTCAAGAGTGAGTATTTCAAGAGTATTTCAAGAGTGAGTATTTCAAGAGTGAGTATTTCAAGAGTGAGTATTTCAAGAGTGAGTATTTCAAGAGTGAGTATTTCAAGAGTGAGTATTTCAAGAGTGAGTATTTCAAGAGTGAGTATTTCAAGAGTGAGTATTTCAAGAGTAAGTATTTCAAGAGTGAGTATTTCAAGAGTGAGTATGTTAAGAGTGAGTATTTCAAGAGTGAGTATTTCAAGAGTGAGTATTTCAAGAGTGAGTATTTCAAGAGTGAGTATTTCAAGAGTGAGTATTTCAAGAGTGAGTATTTCAAGAGTGAGTATTTCAAGAGTGAGTATTTCAAGAGTAAGTATTTCAAGAGTGAGTATTTCAAGAGTGAGTATTTCAAGAGTGAGTATTTCAAGAGTGAGTATTTCAAGAGTATTTCAAGAGTGAGTATTTCAAGAGTGAGTATGTTAAGAGTGAGTATTTCAAGAGTGAGTATTTCAAGAGTGAGTATTTCAAGAGTGAGTATGTTAAGAGTGAGTATGTTAAGAGTGAGTATGTTAAGAGTGAGTATTTCAAGAGTGAGTATTTCAAGAGTGAGTATTTCAAGAGTGAGTATGTTAAGAGTGAGTATTTCAAGAGTGAGTATTTCAAGAGTGAGTATTTCAAGAGTGAGTATTTCAAGAGTGAGTATTTCAAGAGTGAGTATTTCAAGAGTGAGTATTTCAAGAGTGAGTATTTCAAGAGTGAGTATGTTAAGAGTGAGTATTTCAAGAGTGAGTATTTCAAGAGTGAGTATTTCAAGAGTGAGTATTTCAAGAGTGAGTATTTCAAGAGTGAGTATTTCAAGAGTGAGTATTTCAAGAGTGAGTATTTCAAGAGTGAGTATTTCAAGAGTGAGTATTTCAAGAGTGAGTATTTCAAGAGTGAGTATTTCAAGAGTGAGTATGTTAAGAGTGAGTATTTCAAGAGTGAGTATTTCAAGAGTGAGTATTTCAAGAGTGAGTATTTCAAGAGTGAGTATTTCAAGAGTGAGTATTTCAAGAGTGAGTATTTCAAGAGTGAGTATGTTAAGAGTGAGTATTTCAAGAGTGAGTATTTCAAGAGTGAGTATTTCAAGAGTGAGTATTTCAAGAGTGAGTATGTTAAGAGTGAGTATTTCAAGAGTGAGTATTTCAAGAGTGAGTATTTCAAGAGTGAGTATTTCAAGAGTGAGTATTTCAAGAGTGAGTATGTTAAGAGTGAGTATTTCAAGAGTGAGTATTTCAAGAGTGAGTATTTCAAGAGTGAGTATTTCAAGAGTGAGTATTTCAAGAGTGAGTATTTCAAGAGTGAGTATTTCAAGAGTGAGTATTTCAAGAGTAAGTATTTCAAGAGTGAGTATGTTAAGAGTGAGTATTTCAAGAGTGAGTATGTTAAGAGTGAGTATTTCAAGAGTGAGTATTTCAAGAGTGAGTATTTCAAGAGTGAGTATTTCAAGAGTGAGTATTTCAAGAGTGAGTATTTCAAGAGTGAGTATTTCAAGAGTGAGTATTTCAAGAGTGAGTATTTCAAGAGTGAGTATTTCAAGAGTGAGTATTTCAAGAGTGAGTATTTCAAGAGTGAGTATTTCAAGAGTGAGTATTTCAAGAGTGAGTATTTCAAGAGTGAGTATTTCAAGAGTGAGTATTTCAAGAGTGAGTATTTCAAGAGTGAGTATTTCAAGAGTGAGTATTTCAAGAGTGAGTATTTCAAGAGTAAGTATTTCAAGAGTGAGTATTTCAAGAGTGAGTATTTCAAGAGTGAGTATTTCAAGAGTGAGTATGTTAAGAGTGAGTATTTCAAGAGTAAGTATTTCAAGAGTGAGTATTTCAAGAGTGAGTATTTCAAGAGTGAGTATTTCAAGAGTGAGTATTTCAAGAGTGAGTATTTCAAGAGTGAGTATTTCAAGAGTAAGTATTTCAAGAGTGAGTATTTCAAGAGTGAGTATGTTAAGAGTGAGTATTTCAAGAGTGAGTATTTCAAGAGTGAGTATTTCAAGAGTTAGTATTTCAAGAGTGAGTATTTCAAGAGTGAGTATTTCAAGAGTGAGTATTTCAAGAGTATTTCAAGAGTGAGTATTTCAAGAGTGAGTATTTCAAGAGTGAGTATTTCAAGAGTGAGTATGTTAAGAGTGAGTATTTCAAGAGTGAGTATTTCAAGAGTGAGTATTTCAAGAGTGAGTATGTTAAGAGTGAGTATTTCAAGAGTGAGTATTTCAAGAGTGAGTATTTCAAGAGTGAGTATTTCAAGAGTGAGTATTTCAAGAGTGAGTATTTCAAGAGTGAGTATGTTAAGAGTGAGTATTTCAAGAGTGAGTATTTCAAGAGTGAGTATTTCAAGAGTGAGTATTTCAAGAGTGAGTATTTCAAGAGTAAGTATTTCAAGAGTGAGTATTTCAAGAGTGAGTATTTCAAGAGTAAGTATTTCAAGAGTAAGTATTTCAAGAGTAAGTATTTCAAGAGTGAGTATATCAAGAGTGAGTATTTCAAGAGTAAGTATTTCAAGAGTGAGTATTTCAAGAGTGAGTATGTTAAGAGTGAGTATTTCAAAAGTGAGTATTTCAAGAGTGAGTATTTCAAGAGTGAGTATTTCAAGAGTGAGTATTTCAAGAGTGAGTATTTCAAGAGTGAGTATTTCAAGAGTAAGTATTTCAAGAGTGAGTATTTCAAGAGTGAGTATGTTAAGAGTGAGTATTTCAAGAGTATTTCAAGAGTGAGTATTTCAAGAGTAAGTATTTCAAGAGTGAGTATTTCAAGAGTGAGTATTTCAAGAGTGAGTATTTCAAGAGTGAGTATTTCAAGAGTGAGTATGTTAAGAGTGAGTATTTCAAGAGTGAGTATGTTAAGAGTGAGTATTTCAAGAGTGAGTATTTCAAGAGTGAGTATTTCAAGAGTGAGTATTTCAAGAGTGAGTATTTCAAGAGTGAGTATTTCAAGAGTGAGTATTTCAAGAGTGAGTATTTCAAGAGTGAGTATTTCAAGAGTGAGTATTTCAAGAGTATTTCAAGAGTGAGTATTTCAAGAGTGAGTATTTCAAGAGTGAGTATTTCAAGAGTGAGTATTTCAAGAGTGAGTATTTCAAGAGTATTTCAAGAGTGAGTATTTCAAGAGTGAGTATGTTAAGAGTGAGTATTTCAAGAGTAAGTATTTCAAGAGTAAGTATTTCAAGAGTGAGTATTTCAAGAGTGAGTATTTCAAGAGTGAGTATTTCAAGAGTGAGTATTTCAAGAGTGAGTATTTCAAGAGTGAGTATTTCAAGAGTATTTCAAGAGTGAGTATTTCAAGAGTAAGTATTTCAAGAGTGAGTATTTCAAGAGTGAGTATTTCAAGAGTAAGTATTTCAAGAGTGAGTATTTCAAGAGTGAGTATTTCAAGAGTGAGTATTTCAAGAGTGAGTATTTCAAGAGTGAGTATTTCAAGAGTATTTCAAGAGTAAGTATTTCAAGAGTGAGTATTTCAAGAGTGAGTATTTCAAGAGTGAGTATTTCAAGAGTATTTCAAGAGTGAGTATTTCAAGAGTGAGTATTTCAAGAGTGAGTATTTCAAGAGTGAGTATTTCAAGAGTGAGTATTTCAAGAGTGAGTATTTCAAGAGTATTTCAAGAGTGAGTATTTCAAGAGTGAGTATTTCAAGAGTGAGTATTTCAAGAGTGAGTATTTCAAGAGTATTTCAAGAGTAAGTATTTCAAGAGTGAGTATTTCAAGAGTGAGTATTTCAAGAGTGAGTATTTCAAGAGTGAGTATTTCAAGAGTATTTCAAGAGTAAGTATTTCAAGAGTGAGTATTTCAAGAGTAAGTATTTCAAGAGTGAGTATTTCAAGAGTGAGTATTTCAAGAGTGAGTATTTCAAGAGTATTTCAAGAGTGAGTATTTCAAGAGTGAGTATTTCAAGAGTGAGTATTTCAAGAGTGAGTATTTCAAGAGTATTTCAAGAGTGAGTATTTCAAGAGTGAGTATTTCAAGAGTGAGTATTTCAAGAGTGAGTATTTCAAGAGTATTTCAAGAGTGAGTATTTCAAGAGTAAGTATTTCAAGAGTGAGTATTTCAAGAGTGAGTATTTCAAGAGTAAGTATTTCAAGAGTGAGTATTTCAAGAGTGAGTATTTCAAGAGTGAGTATTTCAAGAGTGAGTATTTCAAGAGTGAGTATTTCAAGAGTATTTCAAGAGTAAGTATTTCAAGAGTGAGTATTTCAAGAGTGAGTATTTCAAGAGTGAGTATTTCAAGAGTATTTCAAGAGTGAGTATTTCAAGAGTGAGTATTTCAAGAGTGAGTATTTCAAGAGTGAGTATTTCAAGAGTAAGTATTTCAAGAGTAAGTATTTCAAGAGTGAGTATTTCAAGAGTAAGTATTTCAAGAGTAAGTATTTCAAGAGTAAGTATTTCAAGAGTAAGTATTTCAAGAGTAAGTATTTCAAGAGTAAGTATTTCAAGAGTAAGTATTTCAAGAGTAAGTATTTCAAGAGTGAGTATTTCAAGAGTGAGTATTTCAAGAGTAAGTATTTCAAGAGTAAGTAATTCAAGAGTAAGTATTTCAAGAGTAAGTATTTCAAGAGTAAGTATTTCAAGAGTAAGTATTTCAAGAGTAAGTATTTCAAGAGTAAGTATTTCAAGAGTAAGTATTTCAAGAGTAAGTATTTCAAGAGTAAGTATTTCAAGAGTAAGTATTTCAAGAGTAAGTATTTCAAGAGTGAGTATTTCAAGAGTGAGTATTTCAAGAGTGAGTATTTCAAGAGTATTTCAAGAGTGAGTATTTCAAGAGTAAGTATTTCAAGAGTGAGTATTTCAAGAGTGAGTATTTCAAGAGTAAGTATTTCAAGAGTGAGTATTTCAAGAGTGAGTATTTCAAGAGTATTTCAAGAGTATTTCAAGAGTAAGTATTTCAAGAGTGAGTATTTCAAGAGTGAGTATTTCAAGAGTGAGTATTTCAAGAGTATTTCAAGAGTGAGTATTTCAAGAGTGAGTATTTCAAGAGTGAGTATTTCAAGAGTAAGTATTTCAAGAGTAAGTATTTCAAGAGTGAGTATTTCAAGAGTAAGTATTTCAAGAGTAAGTATTTCAAGAGTAAGTATTTCAAGAGTAAGTATTTCAAGAGTAAGTATTTCAAGAGTAAGTATTTCAAGAGTAAGTATTTCAAGAGTAAGTATTTCAAGAGTGAGTATTTCAAGAGTGAGTATTTCAAGAGTAAGTATTTCAAGAGTAAGTATTTCAAGAGTAAGTATTTCAAGAGTAAGTATTTCAAGAGTAAGTATTTCAAGAGTAAGTATTTCAAGAGTAAGTATTTCAAGAGTAAGTATTTCAAGAGTAAGTATTTCAAGAGTGAGTATTTCAAGAGTGAGTATTTCAAGAGTGAGTATTTCAAGAGTATTTCAAGAGTGAGTATTTCAAGAGTAAGTATTTCAAGAGTGAGTATTTCAAGAGTGAGTATTTCAAGAGTAAGTATTTCAAGAGTGAGTATTTCAAGAGTGAGTATTTCAAGAGTGAGTATTTCAAGAGTGAGTATTTCAAGAGTGAGTATTTCAAGAGTATTTCAAGAGTGAGTATTTCAAGAGTGAGTATTTCAAGAGTGAGTATTTCAAGAGTAAGTATTTCAAGAGTATTTCAAGAGTGAGTATTTCAAGAGTGAGTATTTCAAGAGTGAGTATTTCAAGAGTATTTCAAGAGTGAGTATTTCAAGAGTGAGTATTTCAAGAGTGAGTATTTCAAGAGTGAGTATTTCAAGAGTGAGTATTTCAAGAGTGAGTATTTCAAGAGTATTTCAAGAGTGAGTATTTCAAGAGTGAGTATTTCAAGAGTGAGTATTTCAAGAGTAAGTATTTCAAGAGTAAGTATTTCAAGAGTGAGTAT
The DNA here is from genome assembly GCA_944989445.1 of Ampullaceana balthica. Classification (NCBI taxonomy): domain Eukaryota; kingdom Metazoa; phylum Mollusca; class Gastropoda; family Lymnaeidae; genus Ampullaceana; species Ampullaceana balthica. The sequence continues at coordinate 263,730 of CALYLW010001213.1, read as the reverse complement.
TTCAAGAGTGAGTATTTCAAGAGTGAGTATTTCAAGAGTGAGTATTTCAAGAGTGAGTATTTCAAGAGTATTTCAAGAGTGAGTATTTCAAGAGTAAGTATTTCAAGAGTGAGTATTTCAAGAGTATTTCAAGAGTAAGTATTTCAAGAGTGAGTATTTCAAGAGTAAGTATTTCAAGAGTGAGTATTTCAAGAGTGAGTATTTCAAGAGTGAGTATTTCAAGAGTGAGTATTTCAAGAGTGAGTATTTCAAGAGTATTTCAAGAGTGAGTATTTCAAGAGTGAGTATTTCAAGAGTGAGTATTTCAAGAGTAAGTATTTCAAGAGTAAGTATTTCAAGAGTGAGTATTTCAAGAGTGAGTATTTCAAGAGTGAGTATTTCAAGAGTGAGTATTTCAAGAGTGAGTATTTCAAGAGTATTTCAAGAGTGAGTATTTCAAGAGTAAGTATTTCAAGAGTGAGTATTTCAAGAGTATTTCAAGAGTAAGTATTTCAAGAGTGAGTATTTCAAGAGTAAGTATTTCAAGAGTGAGTATTTCAAGAGTGAGTATTTCAAGAGTGAGTATTTCAAGAGTGAGTATTTCAAGAGTGAGTATTTCAAGAGTGAGTATTTCAAGAGTGAGTATTTCAAGAGTGAGTATTTCAAGAGTGAGTATTTCAAGAGTGAGTATTTCAAGAGTGAGTATTTCAAGAGTGAGTATTTCAAGAGTGAGTATTTCAAGAGTGAGTATTTCAAGAGTGAGTATGTTTCAAGAGTGAGTATTTCAAGAGTGAGTATGTTAAGAGTGAGTATTTCAAGAGTGAGTATTTCAAGAGTGAGTATGTTAAGAGTGAGTATTTCAAGAGTGAGTATTTCAAGAGTGAGTATTTCAAGAGTGAGTATGTTAAGAGTGAGTATTTCAAGAGTGAGTATTTCAAGAGTGAGTATGTTAAGAGTGAGTATTTCAAGAGTGAGTATGTTAAGAGTGAGTATTTCAAGAGTGAGTATTTCAAGAGTGAGTATGTTCAAGAGTGAGTATTTCAAGAGTGAGTATGTTAAGAGTGAGTATTTCAAGAGTGAGTATGTTTCAAGAGTGAGTATTTCAAGAGTGAGTATTTCAAGAGTGAGTATGTTAAGAGTGAGTATTTCAAGAGTGAGTATTTCAAGAGTGAGTATGTTAAGAGTGAGTATTTCAAGAGTGAGTATTTCAAGAGTGAGTATGTTAAGAGTGAGTATTTCAAGAGTGAGTATGTTAAGAGTGAGTATTTCAAGAGTGAGTATTTCAAGAGTGAGTATTTCAAGAGTGAGTATTTCAAGAGTGAGTATTTCAAGAGTGAGTATGTTAAGAGTGAGTATTTCAAGAGTGAGTATTTCAAGAGTGAGTATGTTAAGAGTGAGTATTTCAAGAGTGAGTATTTCAAGAGTGAGTATGTTAAGAGTGAGTATTTCAAGAGTGAGTATGTTAAGAGTGAGTATTTCAAGAGTGAGTATTTCAAGAGTGAGTATTTCAAGAGTGAGTATTTCAAGAGTGAGTATGTTAAGAGTGAGTATTTCAAGAGTGAGTATTTCAAGAGTGAGTATGTTAAGAGTGAGTATTTCAAGAGTGAGTATGTTAAGAGTGAGTATGTTAAGAGTGAGTATTTCAAGAGTGAGTATTTCAAGAGTGAGTATTTCAAGAGTGAGTATTTCAAGAGTGAGTATGTTAAGAGTGAGTATTTCAAGAGTGAGTATGTTAAGAGTGAGTATTTCAAGAGTGAGTATTTTAAGAGTGAGTATTTCAAGAGTGAGTATTTCAAGAGTAAGTATTTCAAGAGTGAGTATTTTAAGAGTAAGTATTTCAAGAGTGAGTATTTCAAGAGTAAGTATTTCAAGAGTGAGTATGTTAAGAGTGAGTATTTCAAGAGTGAGTATTTCAAGAGTGAGTATGTTAAGAGTGAGTATTTCAAGAGTATTTCAAGAGTGAGTATTTCAAGAGTAAGTATTTCAAGAGTGAGTATTTCAAGAGTGAGTATTTCAAGAGTGAGTATTTCAAGAGTGAGTATGTTAAGAGTGAGTATTTCAAGAGTGAGTATTTCAAGAGTGAGTATGTTAAGAGTGAGTATTTCAAGAGTGAGTATTTCAAGAGTGAGTATGTTAAGAGTGAGTATTTCAAGAGTGAGTATTTCAAGAGTGAGTATGTTAAGAGTGAGTATTTCAAGAGTGAGTATTTCAAGAGTGAGTATGTTAAGAGTGAGTATTTCAAGAGTGAGTATGTTAAGAGTGAGTATTTCAAGAGTGAGTATTTCAAGAGTGAGTATTTCAAGAGTGAGTATTTCAAGAGTGAGTATGTTAAGAGTGAGTATTTCAAGAGTGAGTATTTCAAGAGTGAGTATGTTAAGAGTGAGTATTTCAAGAGTGAGTATGTTTCAAGAGTGAGTATGTTAAGAGTGAGTATTTCAAGAGTGAGTATTTCAAGAGTGAGTATTTCAAGAGTGAGTATTTCAAGAGTGAGTATGTTAAGAGTGAGTATTTCAAGAGTGAGTATGTTAAGAGTGAGTATTTCAAGAGTGAGTATTTTAAGAGTAAGTATTTCAAGAGTGAGTATTTCAAGAGTAAGTATTTCAAGAGTGAGTATTTTAAGAGTAAGTATTTCAAGAGTGAGTATTTCAAGAGTAAGTATTTCAAGAGTGAGTATGTTAAGAGTGAGTATTTCAAGAGTGAGTATTTCAAGAGTGAGTATGTTAAGAGTGAGTATTTCAAGAGTATTTCAAGAGTGAGTATTTCAAGAGTAAGTATTTCAAGAGTGAGTATTTCAAGAGTGATTATTTCAAGAGTGAGTATTTCAAGAGTGAGTATTTCAAGAGTGAGTATGTTAAGAGTGAGTATTTCAAGAGTGAGTATGTTAAGAGTGAGTATTTCAAGAGTGAGTATTTCAAGAGTGAGTATTTCAAGAGTGAGTATTTCAAGAGTGAGTATTTCAAGAGTGAGTATTTCAAGAGTGAGTATTTCAAGAGTGAGTATTTCAAGAGTGAGTATTTCAAGAGTATTTCAAGAGTGAGTATTTCAAGAGTGAGTATTTCAAGAGTGAGTATTTCAAGAGTGAGTATTTCAAGAGTAAGTATTTCAAGAGTGAGTATTTCAAGAGTGAGTATTTCAAGAGTATTTCAAGAGTGAGTATTTCAAGAGTGAGTATTTCAAGAGTGAGTATTTCAAGAGATAATATTTCAATCACTTCTCTTGCGTGACTCGTTCCAAACCCCTCCCCCTCCCTACCCTGTCCCACCAGAGTCGGAGTCTCACTGCCATCGTTCATGCGCCTCTGCCTCTATGTTTATATCTCAATTCTATTTCCGTCTCGCCAGCTTTCTTGTTGTAAAACAATCGGCCCAATGATATCAGCGATCTCAGCTCAGCAGATGGGAACAGTTCATTGAGTGCGGCCTCCGGGAAGTAAACATGTGCTACAGCAGTTCAAGAAATAAACGCGGAGTGATCTCTTCGGCGAAATAGGATTAAAGGGCCTTAATTTCAAAGAAAAGGAAAGAGTAGTTCCAAAATATTGAAACCATCGCACGTACTGTTTGCTAAACAGTCAAGCAATGACGTGACGTTGGCCATGTTTCGGTAAGCTGTGCGCCTGTTCGCACGCATGCGTCCCGTCCCGTAAATCTAGCGCGTACAATATTTAAACATGTGTTTCAATACTTGATGGTCTGATTATTTATGTTTGTATTCAAGAAATTTTGTTGTTGTTTTTTTTTAATAAACGATTTAATAATTCAGAGAATGGCTTATTTTTATTTTTTAAATTTCTAATTTTTATTTCTCTGTTTTGAAGGGATGTAACGGATTTCGGCTCCGGAAAATCCGGAATCTGGCCAATTTTACAAATCTGGGTCCGGCTCCGACAGGATTTCACTTCATAAATCCGGCTGGCCGGTAGAACCCTAATATATAAATAATGGCTCCAGCTCCGGGTAATCTGGAATCCGGTCATTTTTACCAATCCAACTCAAGCCGCATTTCACTTCATAAATCCGGCCAAATCCGGCTCTAGGCGTATTTAAAAAATTAGAATCCAGCACAGCCCTATGCACTAACCTTGTAACGAGTCCTTGTAATTTCCTAGAAAAACTATTTTAAAAATTAAACAATTAATAGTTGGATTGTTAAGTAAGGCAAAGTGCAGTCGAATGTGCATCATCTATAAAATGTTGCATACAAACACGTTTCTGTGCAAACATCTTCCATAACATTAGAGGAAAAACTAAGATTTTTTGACGTCCTTCAAATTTATTCTTCATCTGGGCGGGGCGGGGCATTCGAGTGTTGAAACGCAGGGAAATTGAACATTTCAAGCATACTCTCTAACAAAAAATTTATTTTATTCTAGTACACAATTCAATACGCATATTAATAACTGTTTTACATGCACAAAAGTCACTTGTATATAGGTTCTTCACATTTTGGATTTGCTAATAAATAAATTAGTAAATAAATAAATATATACAGTAATTTTTCTGGCGGAACGCACTGGAACCATTTTACCACATAATTTGTATTACTAAATTTTCTGGAATGTTTAGTCCCACTACTTTTCAGTTTGCGTTCCGGTACCTTTTCTCAAGCTTTCCGGTACCTTTTTAAAACAAATGTTTCCATTAGAACTTTCTAGGGGCTTGGTGGACCTTGGCGGCGCCCATCTCCTCTCCAGGTCAGCGGAGGACTTCTTAGCGATAGTCATTCATCAACATATATAATATATATATATATATATATTAGAGCTGTTATCATTTAATTTAAATTTAATCGTTAACCTTTGAAAAATTAACGATTAATTAATCGTTAAGTTCCATTAAAGCCAAAAATTGAATTTTTTTGGTTTTATAACATTTATTAAACGTACTTGTCGAAAATCGAAATAACACTGGAATTTCTTCTTTATATTGTATCTTTTAACCAACAACGCAAACAGACAAGTGTATTGACATCGTTTGGTTCAAGTGATGAGCGGTTCTTATTGACAATATAACCAGCCGAGCTGAAAAATCGTTCACATAGCTTTAGATTCTACACAAAGCATGAACAGCATCAACATGTGCTGACCAACGTGTGTCAGATGCGTGACCGCAACATCTTTTTGTAAATAGTATGTCAATACATTCCAGCCATGAGTAGAACCAGCAACAAATGTATACAGGTGCTGAACAAAGTCAAAGAATTTTATAGACTGTAGACAACACTCTGCAGATTTTATTACCACCAAATTCAGTCTGTGTCCTGCACAGGGGACATAGGTGGCGTTCATGAATACTTGCCTGCAATCCAGTGTATCGTCCAGACATATTTGACGCATTATCGTATGATTGGCCACGGCAGTTTGATGGTGGAATTTTGTTCTCTTTAAGAAAATTAAATTGAAACCAACGCATTTTCTTGTTACAGTATTCCTACATAGCTATACTGTATTGTGCGCATGCTCACGGGACATACATTTTTAAACCTGGCGCGCTCGAGAGCTTTCAATTCGTCCAATTTTTTTTTAAGGTTCAACGTTGGCAGTGATTGATAAACGTAAATTGCCCGTTCGCAAATAAACACAAAATTATGAGATTTTTATAAAATAAAATAAAAAATATATAAAATTTTATACAGGTTTTCCGAAACCCTGCAACATATTCGCATGGGGCCCTATGCTCGTGGGCCCCCGGGCAAATGCCCAATGGGCCTATGCGTTAAAACGGCCCTGCCTACAAACGACACTTGTTTTACAGACATACCTCACACCAAACAACACTTGTTTTACAGACATACAACACTTGTTTTACAGACATACCTCACACCAAACAACACTTGTTTTACAGACATACCTCACACCAAACAACACTTGTTTTACAGACATACAACACTTGTTTTACAGACATACCTCACACCAAACAACACTTGTTTTACAGACATACAACACTTGTTTTACAGACATATCTCACACCAAACAACACTTGTTTTACAGACATACAACACTTGTTTTACAGACATACCTCACACCAAACAACACTTGTTTTACAGACGTACCTCACACCAAACAACACTTGTTTTACAGACATATCTCACACCAAACAACACTTGTTTTACAGACATATCTCACACCAAACAACACTTGTTTTACAGACATATCTCACACCAAACAACACTTGTTTTACAGACATATCTCACACCAAACAACACTTGTTTTACAGACGTACCTCACACCAAACAACACTTGTTTTACAGACATACCTCACACCAAACAACACTTGTTTTACAGACATACCTCACACCAAACAACACTTGTTTTACAGACATACCTCACACCAAACAACACTTGTTTTACAGACATACCTCACACCAAACAACACTTGTTTTACAGACATATCTCACACCAAACAACACTTATTTTACAGACATACCTCACACCAAACAACACTTGTTTTACAGACATACCTCACACCAAACAACACTTGTTTTACAGACATACCTCACACCAAACAACACTTATTTTACAGACATATCTCACACCAAACAACACTTGTTTTACAGACATATCTCACACCAAACAACACTTGTTTTACAGACATACAACACTTGTTTTACAGACATACAACACTTGTTTTACAGACATACCTCACACCAAACAACACTTGTTTTACAGACGTACCTCACACCAAACAACACTTGTTTTACAGACATATCTCACACCAAACAACACTTGTTTTACAGACATACAACACTTGTTTTACAGACATACAACACTTGTTTTACAGACATATCTCACACCAAACAACACTTGTTTTACAGACATACAACACTTGTTTTACAGACGTACCTCACACCAAACAACACTTGTTTTACAGACATACAACACTTGTTTTACAGACATATCTCACACCAAACAACACTTGTTTTACAGACATACAACACTTGTTTTACAGACATACCTCACACCAAACAACACTTGTTTTACAGACATACCTCACACCAAACGACCTCCTCTATTGTTACAAACCAACTCAGGGTGCCACAAGTCTCACCAAGAGACCTCGTCTGCTATGAGTGCTCCGGTAGATGGCGTTTACCAATTAACACACATTTATCTTATCATAATCTTCTCTGTCACTTACCGCCCTTGTTTTGTTCAACAGAGTTACGCTACTGTCAATCTGAACTGTGTGAACCCTGGTGCAAGGGTTAAAGTTCATTGCTATAAATAACTTTACAGGTTTCCTTCGCCTTTACTCACCTTGACCATAACAATAGTTTGAATTATTCAGAGTTATCTTTCACCGATCACCATTCTGAAGACGTCTACAAAGCTTGCAACATAAATCAAATTGAGGTGCCTCAATCTTTTGTACAATCAAAGACAGACACAGACTGAGAGAAAGTCAGAGACAGAGACGACAAACAGGGAGAAAGTCCACTCTGGACACCATAAACAGACAAGACACAGACACAATACACAGACAAGACACAGACACAATACACAGATAAGACACAGACAAGACACAGACACCATACACAGATAAGACACAGACAAGACACAGACAACCTTCACAGATGAAACACAGACAAGACACAGACACCATTCATAGATAAAACATAGGCAAGACACACAGGCACCATACCAGAGGCGTCACTAGGGTTGGTGTCACCCGGGGCGGTAGCTCATGGTGTCACCCCTTCACGACTGAAGGGGCCGTCCATAAATGACGTCACGTGAGGTTGCCGATTTTTACCCCACCCTCCCCCAGCGTCATACTTTGTCACAAAAACTTAGACCCCACCCCTTTTTACGATATGACGTCACAAAGCTTTGACACCCCTCCCCTAAGCCGTATTTTCTCATTAAAAATTAGCATGTTGCAAATTATTTTTTGTCATTTAAATATGTATTTAGTGTAAGTCTGCACTGTAATATCGTAACACGCGTGAAGTCAATGAAAATGTAATTAAATAAATGGTAAACAATCAAATATTTAAGTGGAACTTTTATTTAAAGTTTCACGTTTTTGATGTGACGTCACATTTCTTAAACACCCCCTCCTCGTACCACAGCGTCACAGATGCGTGGACCCCCCTATGGCGAATTAAAAAGGAGGGGGGTGCTGAACGGGCTAAAGCGGCAAGCCCCCAATAATTTAAGGGCCCCCAAACTTTTTATGATTTTATGAATTATAGTGTATAATAAAGATGCAGGCCATTATGTTTGTAAGAATCCCTGAAAATGCCTTGGACAGTCATACGGCAATGCTGCAAATGAGTAGGAAGTATAACGGAAACCAGGCTATTCTTCGTGAGAAGTGAATTGTAGCTCATTATGTGCCGTGCACAGCTCATTCCTTTAATTTGGTTGGGAAAAGAGCAGCAGGTTGTCCTACTGCGGTCAGATTTTTTTGTCTTCTGCAAAATCTTTATACCCGACTTGTTGCATCTACTCATCGTTGACAGGTACTTCAAAAACATATGAAATTGATACATGCTAACAAAGCCTTGTCTGACACAAGATAGTCAGCCTGACATTATGCTGTGAGGTCTGTTAATAGCTCATACCATGAGAATATCGCAGCACTGGAAGAATTAGAAACGAATGAAAATCAGCCACGTGACTGCCGACTTGAAGAAGAAGGATTTCTAAAGGAAATGGAACAACTGGAAGTCGCTATTTTACTTGAAATTTGGGAAACAATTTTAGAAAGGAAGTCTCTCATTGAGTTTGTTAAAAAAACAGCATTCTTAATTTTATTCCTATGAAGACAAAGGAAAGGAAAAGTCCGTGGTAAAAACAGTGAAAACAATCTTCAATACTATCTAACAAAAAAGAAAGCGTAAGTTTGATAAAGGGACATCAACAAAACAGTATTCTCCTGGAGACAAAAATTCAAGATTGAGGTATTTCTGGTAATCATTTACAAACTTTCTTAAGCCCTACAACATTGGTTAGGTGCATATAAATACATCCATGAGAAATTTGGCTTTCTTACAAACCTAACTGAGCTCAGCACTTTCGCCACCCGATAGGCAGCAGCCAAGTTAATGGAAGAACATTCAAGTGATTTCGAAGAAGGGGTTGGGTAAATCCGAAGCAACCGTTTCGTCCCCCTCAATTTACTAGCAACGCCATCGAGTGGTGCCGGTTTAGGGCCAGGAGCACCAGTACGGATTAGCAAAAAGTGCCGCGGAGAACGCATTGGACGCCAGCTCTGAGGAAACCTTCCAGTGGGGGTTGCACCCTAGGTAGGTCTTTTATGATCCCCCGGTCTGCGGCGGTCCTAACCATGGAGACCCGTGTGCTTTGCCGGGATGACGCCAAAGTGGTAGCGGGTCGTAGTAGGAAATTCCACCACCTCCTTGTGAGGGCAACTTAGTGGGAGGCATCTTCGACTGTATGCCCTGGATGCCCAGGTGGCCGCTTCAGAAGCGACCGCTTTTGGGGGGGGGGTCCTCAGCTGTTACGTCCCTTTGGTGGCCAGATGGATAAGGGGGTCTTCCGGGAAGATTCATAAAGAGCACTAGGCTCGGGGGTTCTGATTTTCTTCCACATGTAGGTTCATGAGTGATTTTGAAGACTGCTTACCTTCAGAATTAGTCCAATTTTCAGAACTCTTAAAAAAGTTATTGTCCAGCCCCTGGCTCAGGGTAAGGAAAAGGAATTAGCACAAAGCGAAACTCAAAAAACTTGCAAAGAGCTAAAATTTTTGCTGCTTTTGAATGAGCTATATTTCACACAGTCCTTTACAAATGTACACATCGCACTTCGCATCTAACTTTCAATGATAACATCAAACTGCAGCTGATAGCGATCTTTTTCAAAGTTGAAAAGAATATATAATGAGTTAGAATTTGCATGGGACGAAAAAGGCTGAATATACTCTCTCTAATGAGTATTGAAAAGTAACTTGTAAGCTTACTCAGCTTTATTGGCTTGATTGAAAACTTCGCCATTTGAAAAATTCGCAAACGAAAGTTGTAGGTTGAAATAATAATCAAACATATTTTTCAATAATTTTTGTTATTTCAAATAGAGAAATGAATTCGTTACCTCATGAATTTTTTTTTAAAATACGGAATAACGCGTAATATTCTTCTTCACGGGGGCGCGTTCGTAATCACTAAACAGCGTAAGTCAGGATGGGACCGTCGTAACCGGAGGACTACCTGTATATAAACATGCATATTTATGCTTTCACGCATTTAATAAATATATATATATAAAATATTAACTCAAAGACATTGAAATCATAATTTTCCTCAAGAAAAACATCAACAAAGAAAACCCATCTTTTGATTATTTTTTTGGGGGGGCCAGTTTCAAAGCCCAAATGGCTTTATATCTTTTAAAACAGAAGACACTGCCTCTTTCATTCCAGCCTTTTTAAAGATCTCTCTGCTGTGATTTCTTTTCTTTTTTTTTCCTAATTTATTTTAATGTTGTTCGTGTGTTGGGACTGTTTTATTATTGCAAGTTAACTGATATTTTTTTTAGTAAGAATTTTCGCGTTTAACGTATTTCATTGTATTTCTTAATTTCTTTCTAGATTAAATTTTTTTTCATCTGTTGTTTTCTGACATAAAATCGTACACAGTAAAATTTTAGGCTCGGGTGTCACCCCCTGATGGGTGTCACCCGGGGCGGCCCGCCCCCCCCCGCCCCCCCCTAGTGACGCCACTGCACCATACACAGACAACATACGACACCCAATCATCAAAGCCCTTGTCATTTGATGACATTAAATCTATTTATAGAAATATCTGAGCTATTAATTTGGACCTACTTGACAACAATATTTATCAAATATCCGGGTATTTTCTAAGGACTTATCTAAACAGATCTTTGTAGATTCTACGATCAATTGTGTCAGGTTAGTGACTTAGTGACTTTGACTGAGTGACTTAGTGGGTTTGACTGAATGACTTAGTGACTTTGACTGAGAGACTTAGTGACTTTGACTGAGTGACTTAGTGACTTTGACTGAGTGACTTAGTGTCTTTGACTGAGTGACTTGGTGACTTTGACTGAGTGACTTAGTGACTTTGACTGAGTGACTAATTGCCTTTGACTGAGTGGCTTAGTAACTTTGACTGAGTGACTTAGTGACTTTGACTGAGTGACTTAGTGCCTTTGACTGAGTGACTTAGTGACTTTGACCAAGAGACAAACTTGTTTACAACTTATTTACTAAAAATATTTTTAATGCATTGTTGCTCATATATTTAAGCTGAAAATTATTTTACGAAAACCTTTTCTAAAAATAGTAACATTACGTAATGATAAATGACGTTTTCCGGTCTAAGAAATGACAAAACCTATACACACGACACACTACCGTACACAAGACACACTACCGTACACAAGACACACTACCATACACAAGACACACTGCAATACACAGACATAACAAACAAGACATTCACCCAACATGCCATTTAACATCCCATCCATTATCCAACAAACATACAACATTTGTTATAAACAGATACACTCCACAAATCAATCTATATTTCCCCACTATGTAAAATTCATACGCACCCACTTAGACAACATAAATACATCGTCACTTGGTGCAACGACCACTCACTCATACTCATCTCTTCTTTACAACTCAAATATTTTTACACACGAGCCCTCTGCCCCCACCCCTAGACCATCTGCCCTCCACCCCTAGACCATCTGCCCCCAGCCCCAGACCCTCTGCCCCTTCATCTCCGCCTCTGGCCTCGGCACTCTCCAAGCCTCCTTGATGGCGGCCATGTTTTGGTTCGTTGACAACTTACAGTCGGAATAATGTCAAGTGAAACAGCGATATAACGTCGGAAATACCACTCTGGGTGCATCCGTTTATTTTCCTAAGTTTGATCTCCCTTGGTGACCCCAAGACACAGGTAACGTGCTCAAGATAAGGGAGGTTATAGACCGGCCCGTCTCACAGAGTTCTTCATTAACGAGATCGCACCGACTGACTTCCAGGCGCCTGGTTCTATGAGATCTTCTGGTACAGTGCTTGTGGCTCGTACTGGGGGTCAAGGACGTTGTAGGAGTTGTTCTTTTGTTAGCTTGTGTAGCTTGATGGCATCATAGACTCAATAGGGAGTTGTTCTTTCACAGTATTTCCACACTCGTAACTATATGTAGCACTTCTTGATAGATTTACCACCTTTCACAGTATTTCCACACTTGTAACTATATGTAGCACTTCTTGATACATTTACCACATTTCACAGTATTTCCACACTTGTAACTATATGTAGCACTTCTTGATACATTTACCACCTTTCACAGTATTTCCACACTTGTAACTATACTATATGTAGCACTTCTTGATAGATTTACCACCTTTCACAGTATTTCCACACTTGTAACTATATGTAGCACTTCTTGATACATTTACCACCTTTCACAGTATTTCCACACCACTGTTTATATTTCCCACCCTTTCTACTTGTGCTAGACTCCTGCAGCTAATCAGCTATCCTGTAGTTGTAGATGTCTCAAACGTTAACTTTTTTGTTTCAGTTTTGTGCATGACATCAAAGAAAAGTTTACGGAACCGCTCCTCCTAACATTGTAACCCCCCCCCCTCCCCCTCACCTCCCATTTATATTATGCCGCCACTATGGAATGTTAAGAATAAATTCTTTTATGAAGACCTCCTTTGAACCTCCTCGTGAGCTATGACGTCAGCGGGAGGGGAGGGGTCAGAGATTACGGAGGACATTGCAAGAGTTGTGTGCCGTTAATTCGAAACTCTCATGCACATGGGTTGGTTGACTTGAGTGGGTTAATATATTTGTGTGAAGGAAGAATGGGACAATACACTGGTGTGAATGCACATGCAACAATTGAAAAGTTTTATCGACTTCGTTGGTAACTTCCATTCATCAATCAAATTTACTTCAACTATCCATAGGAGTGCTGTTAATTCTTTGGACATCAAAATTAAATTGAAAGAAAACAAAATATCCACATCATTTGTTTACAAGTCAACAGACAGCCATAGTGTCCTTATGTATACATCGTCCCATCCTCAATCTTGTAAGAACTCTATCCCATTTTCTCAACTATTGAGACTTAAAAGACTTTGCAGTGATGAGGCAGACTTTTTGGAGAACAGTAATGAAATACTCGATTTTTTTCGTAGGAGGTCAGTGGCGTAGCTAGGGTCATGTGCGCCCGGGGACTTGACACAAAATCGGCGCCCCTTGTCTGCCTAAAAGATTCTGGGGGCTCATTGATCCCCAAGAAAAAATTTAAATTTTACGTTTTATATAGTTCATTTTCGAAGCTTCTGGTATTTTAATGAAATAGAATACACACTAATATGTAATTCTCTATAGGATTGTAAACAATTTATTTGAAAAAAAAATACTCTACTAATTATACAATTAGACATAGTCTACAAAAAAGAGATTCTCCTTGATTTGAATGTTGCAAACTCAACAATCGCGTTGTCAAAATTAATATTCTCAAGTGTTTCTCTTTCGATGCTAAGGAGTGCAAGATCACTCAGACGATCTTGTCCCCTTGAAGCACGTAAATAAGACAAAATATGGTTCAGTTTGCTGAAGGACCGCTCACAGCTTTCAGTTGAAACATCAATTTTTAGAAGTATTTGAAGTGAAATGTTCAGATTCGGAAATACGTCATCTCCAAATGAAACAATAAAACCAAGAAGATCCAAAGGAGTTTCCGATAGAACTTCAGTCCGGGTACTGAGAAGCATTTTTCAGTCTCTCATTTATGTGCACAATTCATGTCCATTGACGTCAGTGTCGTATAAATTAGCAAAATCTAAGCAATTTTAACGAAGTGTATCGACTTTTGTCTCAGCAAGAAGAGTTTTGACGTCTAGTAAAAACCAAATTTGTTGTTTAGATAGATTTTTTAGACGTAAAAACCATATTGATATCTCCTGTTGGAGTCTATCAATTACGCTGTTCATATCAAGTGAAATTTCTTCTTCTGCAGAAAGTCCTGCATCTCTTGTTAATTCTCCAGGCATCCTCCGATGTCGTCTAATCCTTCTGTCAACCTCGATTCCCCAAGTTGCGCATCTTCCTTTCCATTGTCTACCGCAACCTGGCTCAAATTATCACGAATGTTAACAAAATCTTGCTCAAACGATGCAAGATCAAATGCTGCTTCCTTGAAATTCATAGTAGGATTCTGCAACCGTTTCTGGACTCGATCAATTTTTCCAAGTATGATGTTCCAGAAATTTAACAAAACTAGGAATTTGAAGTTTAATATACCTGCCAGTCTGCCAGCAAAGTTTCTGCATCACTTCTGGTGTCAGGCGTCATATTTGTATATTCTGATAATTTTTCCAACAGCCCTACCAGTTCATCTAGTCCTTCATAAATTGCTTTAACAGCTTCTGATTGTGCACACAAACGTGTTTCAGACTACCTCTTCATTGTGATTGGCACACCTCTTTTTAATTCTTCCCAACGATTTTTTGAAAGAGAGAAAACAAAAATTTATACTTTCAAAAGTTTTTAAAAAAAAACGTGATAACATCTGGATCCTGTTTAGCTAAGTGTATTCCTGCTAAGTTTAATCTGTGATTGTCACAGTTGATGAACAATGGCTATGTGATTTCTGGCACATATTCGGTGTTGAAGGCCGGATATATGCCCAGTCATTACAGCAGCATTGTCATAACATTGTGACCGATAGTCGGCTAGAGGTATGTTATTAGATTCCAGTTTCTCTATGATAACTCTTTCAAGGCTTGCTGCGTCTTTGGAATGTATCTGGATAAAACCTAAAAATGATTCTTTGATGGTTTCTTTTTAGTTTGAAAATCCACATCAACAAATCTGATGACTTGAGAAAGCTGTTCCCGGTGTCTTAGATCGGGTGTTGAGTCAAGTAACATACCGTAGTACTTTTTTTTCTGATTTCACTCAACAGCTGATTCATTACAGTCAATGAAAGTAGGTGGATAAATTCATTTGGATTTCCTGTATAAATAAGATACTGAACCTGGATTTTCTCGGGAATCTTGTAAGTGCTTTTTCTAACAGTGGATCATACTGATCAAGTTTGATCACAGAGAGACGGGAAAGAGAGGCAGTGTCTGATGTTTCATATAAAAGGAATCCAACTTGCTTTGACATACCGACACAAGCCGTGAGAGGAGAGACCTTCCCTCCCTCCCCCTCTGTATTCCCTCCACAGTGTAATTGGGGAAGCAAGATATTTCTTTTTAAAAAGAGTCAGCATGCAGCAAAGGTACGAGAATTAACCATTCTGTAAGCCAGTGGTTCTTAACATTTTGAGATTCAAGGACCACTTGATAAACGTGTGTCTTAGCTACGGACCACTACTAAAAATTGTGCTACTGCCGAGCTGGAAAGTTAATTATAATTATACTGTATATATCTTATCTGTTGCAGACGCTCCTTCTATGCAGAAGATTTTTGCTAGCTATAAGTAGTAGGCCCTATACATGGTAGTTAGTAAAACTATACTAATATGCTACGTTTTGCGTGCTCCAAAAACAATATTGTAATGGCTTCATTTTGTAAAGAACAAATGTCATTTATATTAGTCTCATAGTCTTCTTATTTAATTCTACGTGCTAACTATAAAAAAACTTTAAGACATAAACAGTAGTTGGTATTAAAATACTGCTATATTAGTTTATTTAGTACGAAAGATGTTTTGTTTTTATTGTAAGCAATGCAGAAAATCCACTTTCACAAAGTTGCAAAGGGTAAAAGTATTTTTTAAAACTATCTGAGTCAGTTCGGAGTTACTCCAAAATTTCATTAAGCCCACTTTCTGATGCAACATAATCAAAGTGGTATTGCTAGTCTGTTCAATGAATTGGTTTAATTACGATGTTGGCAATTTTATTTGATGAGACAATGTGTGCGAGATTAGGACTGGAAACCAACGAAAAACCACAGAACGTTAAAAAACAACCAAATTAGAATTAAAATTGGTCCTGCATTGATTGAATATTACCAGAAATCAAATTTATCAACAGTTGTTTATTTATTTCAACATTTTCTGGTTTCTCGGTGATTTCGTATAATTGATCAAACATCTCAAAGTTACCTTGAAATAATCTTCATTTCCAAAGATCAAGCTTTTTCGTAAAAGCAGACACTTTGTCACTGAGAGTAATATAATGTGTCTGCTTTCCTTGCCGAGTTGAATTAAGTTTATTGAGTTCTTCAAAAGTTTCAGCCAAGTAAGCCAAAACAGCAACCCATAAGCTATGGTTCACATGATCAACAAGCTTTGAGTTTTTTCTACTAGAAACTCTCTAACGTCATCACGTAATTCAATCAGTCCGATAACCAGCGAATTTCAGTATAGGCTACATCAGTAACTGATAATGTTCAAGATTCATATCCGAACATAAGAAATCAAAGAAACGAGAATTTAATAGACGAGCCTTGATAAAATTTAAAAACTATTTAGGGCAGATCGAAAAAATATTTTAAGTCTGCATTAATTATTTTACTTGCTAGTCTTTCTCGATGAATCATACAGTGCGTAAATTTCATGCTTTGCTCGCGGACCACCAGGCACATCTTCGCGGACCTCTAGTCCACGGACCACAGGTTGAGAACCACTGCTTTAAGCCACTCCGTTTTCTTGTCTAGATCATTTTGTTTGCTTTTAGTGTCGTCTCTGTCTGTTCTATTTTTAAAAAATCGCCTTTGTCTCTTACTGCTCCCCTACTCTCACTCCTAGCAACTCATTTTTTTAAATCGCCACCAGCAATCCTACATTGTGGATGTGTCATTTATTTATGAGTAGAATTTGCGCCCCTTTGTGCTCAATGGGGGCGCCAAAATCATGCTTGTCAACTGATTTGTAATGAAGATACTTTCGGAGCTCCAAAATTCAATCTTGCAAACGTATACATCAGTTTACATCAAGATAAAATTAAATAATGAGTTTTAATACTCATTTTGGCGCCCCCTAACGTGGCGCCCGGGGACATATGTCCCCCCCTGCCCCCCCCTCGCTACGCCACTGTAGGAGGTCATACCCGGAAACAGTTTTAATATCCGCTGTCAATAAAATTAAAGGCATGACCAGACAGGACACATTACATCATCTGTTTCTGATCAATGTGATCAATGTGATCGATGTGATCAATGTGATCAATGTGATCGATGTGATCGATGTGATCAATGTGATCAATGTGATCGATGTGATCGATGTGATTAATGTGATCGATGTGATCGATGTGATCGATGTGATCGATGTGATCAATGTGATCGATGTGATCAATGTGATCGATCCAGATTTATTTTAACTTTTCATCCCCATAATTTTATAGCCCGCCAGGTTATTCTCAAAAACCGACCAATCCTCATGGCTGACCCTGTAACTCGGCAGGTCTTCAAAAAACCTCCTCTTTTTGCTTTCCGGAGAGATATAACCCTCAAAGACATACTCGTAAGAAGTCACATTCCCTCAATGAAAGCACATATTGGAACAAAAGGTTGCAACCGTAACCGTTGCAATACTTGTCCACATGTGATTGAAATTAATCAAATTTCTTTACCCTCTTGAAAAATTCATAATAAAAGATGGATTCACTTGCACAAGTCGCAACGTGATTTATGCAATTCTTTGCAAGAGGTGTAAAAAAAATTACGTGGGTGAGACAGGTCGTCGTCTTGGAGATCGGTTTAGAGAACACCTGTATAATATAAATAAACAGGCTCAATGTCCTGTGTCTAAACATTTTAACAGTGTTGACCATGAATGAATTTCAGATATTGCAGTAACTGGTATTTTATATGCGAGCAATACCCATGATAGGATCCACATCGAAAATGGACTTATAAAACGATTTGCTACGTTGAGTCCATACGGAATAAACCAAATACATAATTTTACCTAATTGTAGAATCTTTTTCCCGTTGTGGTTTTCACTGTAACTTTAGATACTTCCTCTTTTTCCTATATCCTGTGTCAGTGTTTGTTGTGTTTCCTTTCTTATTTTACAAAAATATTTAATGATATAGTATGTGTTAATAATTTAAACATAATTTTATTACGTATGTAAGTACATACATTATGTTTATTGTACTGATGACGTCATTAGCCGAAACTTTTACGGTTGTGTTCGTTTTAAAAAAAAATCTCAAATGTTTTGTTTCATGACACAATTTGATTGTGTATTTTGAGCAGTCCCGTTCTATATGGTGTGAAAGAAGAATGGGACAATACATTTGTGTGAAGAATGGGACAATACACTTGTGTGAAGAATGGGACAATACACTTGTGTGAAAAATGGGACAATACACTGGTGTGAAAAATGGGACAATACACTTGTGTGAAGAATGGGACAATACACTGGTGTGAAGAATGGGACAATACACTGGTGTGAAGAATGGGACAATACACTGGTGTGAAGAATGGGACAATACACTGGTGTGAAGAATGGGACAATACACTGGTGTGAGGGAAGAATGGGACAATACACTTGTGTGAAGAATGGGACAATACACTGGTGTGAGGGAAGAATGGGACAATACACTAGTGTGAAGAATGAGACAATACACTGGTGTGAAGAATGGGACAATACACTGGTGTGAGGGAAGAATGGGACAATACACTAGTGTGAAGAATGAGACAATACACTGGTGTGAAGAATGGGACAATACACTGGTGTGAGGGAAGAATGGGACAATACACTGGTGTGAGGGAAGAATGGGACAATACACTGGTGTGAGGGAAGAATGGGACAATACACTGGTGTGAGGGAAGAATGGGACAATACACTGGTGTGAAGAATGGGACAATACACTGGTGTGAAGAATGGGACAATACACTGGTGTGAAGAATGGGACAATACACTGGTGTGAGGGAAGAATGGGACAATACACTAGTGTGAAGAATGAGACAATACACTGGTGTGAAGAATGGGACAATACACTGGTGTGAGGGAAGAATGGGACAATACACTGGTGTGAGGGTAGAATGGGACAATACACTAGTGTGAAGAATGAGACAATACACTGGTGTGAAGAATGGGACAATACACTGGTGTGAGGGAAGAATGGGACAATACACTGGTGTGAGGGAAGAATGGGACAATACACTGGTGTGAAGAATGGGACAATACACTGGTGTGAGGGAAGACTGGGACAATACACTGGTGTGAGGGAAGAATGGGACAATACACTGGTGTGAGGGAAGAATGGGACAATACACTGGTGTGAAGAATGGGACAATACACTGGTGTGAAGAATGAGACAATACACTGGTGTGAAGAATGGGACAATACACTGGTGTGAGGGAAGAATGGGACAATACACTGGTGTGAAGAATGGGACAATACACTGGTGTGAGGGAAGAATGGGATGGGACAATACACTTGTGTGAAGGAAGAATGGGACAATACACTAGTGTGAGGGAAAGAATGGGATGGGACAATACACTTGTCTGAGGGAACAAAGGGACAATACACTTGTGTAAAGAATGGGACAATACACTGGTGTGAGGGAAGAATGGGACAATACACTGGTGTGAGAGAACAAAGGGACAATACACTTGTGCGAAGAATGGGACAATTAACTTGTGTGAAGAATGGGACAATACACTTGTGTGAAGAATGGGACAATATACTTGTGTGAAGAATGGGACAATACACTTGTGTGAAGAATAGAACAATACACTTGTTTGAAGAATGGGACAATACACTTGTGTGAAGAATGGGACAATACACTTGCAGCTCGTCTGTTGGTCAGTTAAGGGGAGAGAAATGTACTTCTGAATTTAGAAATTAAATTTTTTAATTTTGAAAAATAATATAAACCCATTCTTACTTTGACACAGTTCACCTACTACACACTCAACCCAATGTTCACTTTAAGCGCGTGGCTGCGCACATTTCTAACCAACACCATGCAGCGGTTAAGAATTATTGCGCATCTTATTTTGTAAAATATTGTACCAACAAATTGATGCTGTGCAACTTTCCACACAAATATTTTTACTTTGGGTCTCGGACCAAGGAACCTTAGGGGGAACATTGAGCCCCACTCATTCAAGCGGCAGTAACAGGCAATGGTACCTACCAAGGAACCTTAGGGGGAACATTGAGCCCCCCTCATTCAAGCGGCAGTAACAGGCAATGGTACTTAATTAGGATGAGGATACCTGGAACTTTTAACTATAATTCACATTAGTCGGTCCCCCCCCCCTTTTTTTTATGTGAAAACATTTGACCACAGCTGCCAGGCATTAGCCCCTGACCTCCGCCACCACCTTAGCCCCACCACTGAGCTGCAGATCTGTATGGCTAAAGAATTGAGGCAATGATAAGAGAAGTCTCTTTCTCTCTTTCTTTCTTTCCAAAACTAAAAAAGAGAGTCATTAAAAAAACAATGTTTGTCTTAAGTTTTATTTAACATAGATCCAATACCAAATGGTTGTCATAAGTTTTATAAAAATGTATTTTAAATGCCTTCTACAATCAGGACCAAAAACTTAGAGGCAAGGTTTAAATGTCAGACATTTGTACAACTGTATGATCAAATAGAAAATAAATCAATCTGCTGTGGATTAAGTTTTCCAAACTTTCTATAAATTTTTTTAGTGAATAAAACAAACAACATTTGTTTACATAAAACTTCACATATTAAGATTTCAAAAATCATGTCAAAATTGATTGGTTTGGAAATTATTGAAATCTCCCAGCACCAACAGTTTAAAGCTATGTTTGCCAACCAGTCTCCTAGAGGCCGTACGGCTGTTCCAGAGAACTCTCAACTTTTAAAACGTATGGAAAAACTATGCGAGTCTCCCATACAAAATAATTAAATGTAATTGGGGTACTCTGTCAAAAAATTGGGAACAACTGTTTGACAAGAAACACTGAATCAATCAACCTAAAAAAGTGCAACTTCCTGTTAGTGCGGGATACCAGGGACAGACAACCTCGGAAGTATAACTCTCCGAATTAAAAGAATACGGCAGGCTGCAGCGCTTGCGTTGTTAAAAAGGCGATCTTGAAGCACGCGCACCTTCCCGTCATGTCCATTGACTTGAAGAATGTCAACAAACTGACTAGACCCAGACGGGTACCGTGTGTCTCCTCCAACAACTAATATGCTACTTCCACGTTGTAGAAGCCCAAAGTTGAACCTGTCAAAGTTGGGAAGAATGCTGTGCCGTGACAGCGCGCCTGACTCCATCACTTTCATGATGGAACCGTTGGTTAGTGCCAAGTACATGCAAGAGTTCACGGCTATCGCACGGCTCTCTGTGACGGCAGAAGGGAACTGGTTGATGACGGTGGCCTGACCGGTGTTGACGTTGAAAGACTGTATGTCTCGCTTGCGAGTGCTGTCGTCAGCCCTGCCACCAAACACGTAAATGACATTGTCCAGAGCGCACGCCGAGGCCGAGTAGACCCCGACCCTGAGATTTCCCAGACTGGTCCACGAGTCGTCAGAGCTGTGGTACTGTATGATGCTGGTGAACACACCGTCTCGCTTGTTCCAGCCACACACGGTGTGTACATGACCGCATGCCACAACCATCTCATGGTACCGTCTCTTCTCTGGCATCTGACAGCACTCTTCCCATACATTGGTGCAAGGGTCGTAGCGTAGCACATACGCCTTACGTAATGAGATCCCAGACATGTAGAGTTGATTGTCCAGTACGCAGGTTGCATATCCTACTCCAGGATCAAAGGGGAGTGAACTGAGCTTGAACCACATCTGTCAATTTAAAAACAACTTTTTAACATCTGTACATTGTATTTTAAGCGTACTGGTAGAGGCTAAAATATGTATTAGATCAAATATTTAAGTAAATACATCACAACCCAATGTAATGATACAGTTACATTCTAGCTACAAAAGTTTAAAAAAATTACAAACTAAATACTTATTGGGTCAACACAGTGATAATTTTTTTTTAATGTTAAAAGTCATAATAATAATAATAATAATAATAATAAAAAGTAAAGCCACTGATGAAGAAACTGACATAAAACAACTGAGATCAATTTTAATTTTCTGTCTGGTGGCCCACCATTTATTAGTGTTACCAACTAGTCATGTCTTTATTTCTTTTAGTTTAAACAATTTACTCAAAACTACTTACTTCTTAAACAATTATTTTTGTAAGGGTTTAAGAAAGAAACCATATAGGTCTTCTTCACTCTTTAAAAAAAGGGAAAGAATTGAAGAATTGGAGGCTTACTTGTAGCCTTTTGCCAATGTTGATTAAATCCCCTTATTCTATTTTATTTAGGCCATCTTCACTATGACATTTGACCCCCATTCTTGACCATGGGGAAAACAAGAGGTTCTCAGTAAAGGCCAACGACCAATGAACCTGAAGGCCAGTCATGACAATCCAGGTTCTGGTGGCCAGTTTGGCAAATATAAAACATTCACAAAAGTGTATGATCCCTATTAGTGGTAGAGAACATTGCTCGCATTATTTTAAAACTCTTTTAGAAGGTTCCATCACAACAGTTCCACAACTGCCTGGAAAATTCATGGTCAATGATAAGATGACAGCTGCCTTTCAGGTCACATAAAATGGCAACAAATGTGGTAGGGTTATGGAGTCAGATGGTCTGGTCTACTACACCATATGAAATTTGACTATATGTTATATACGGTGACTCGTCAAAACGGCCCTGGTCAAATCGGCACTTGTCAAAATGGCCCCGGTCAAAACATCCCCGGCAAAAACAGCTCCAAGCACATTGTTTACATTTTTAACACAATTTTTTTTTGGTGCATTTTAACCTTTTGTCCACTTTTTCACCCTTAAAGAAAGTGGTCAAATTGTAAAATTATTTCTTGTGATGTTATTATATTATTTCTTCTCAACAAACAATTGTGATTTGGTGCCATATTGAGTACAGTTTATAAAATTGTTTCTTGTGATGTCCTGATTATTGTTTCTTGTGAACTAAACCTGACACTGAATCAGTGAGTAAAAATAGTAAGATAATATTTGATTGTATTTTTTACTAATAGTCAATCTATTAGTCCAGGGCCGTTTTGACCAGGGCCGTTTTGACCGGGACCGTTTTGACAGGGGCCATTTTGACCGGGGCCGTTTTGTCTGGGGTCGTTTTGTCTGTGAACTGTTATATACACATGTAGGTTTACACTATTATTATCTAGTAAGTTACAGATTGTCTATAAGGACCTGATTACCACAAACTCTTACAGTGTTTTGGCTAATCCTTTTATAAATAAACCACTAGATAAAATGAAACCTACCACACAAACCCATAAAATTACCCATAAAAAATCTAATAATAATAATAATCAAGACATTCTCAAAACACTAATAGTTAATTTCCAAAGCATAAAAAATAAAATTCCAGATTTAGAACTACTTATAAAAAACAGAAGAACCAGACATAATTGCTGGTTCTGAAACTTGGTTGAACCCCAACATATATAACTCTGAGATTTTAAACACCAATTATAATATTTTTAGGAAAGACAGACCAGACAATTATGGAGGAGTGCTACTTGCAATTAAATCAAATATCATAGCTGAAGAAATTACTACACAGCCAAATTTTAATATAGAGTCTATTTATTGTAAAATAATTACACCAAACTCATCCCCACTTATTGTAGGCAGTATATATAGACCTCCGAATACAAACCTAGAATACATGAACAATCTTTGTAGTCAATTAACTTTCATAAAAGAGAATAATAAAAATGCAGTTCTATGGATTATGGGGGACTTTAATCTTCCAGATATTAATTGGAAAAATTATACAATTGATAATCATCAAACTAACAAAGAAATTAATGAACACTTTTTAGACACTATAAACAACGTAAACCTAGAACAGATAGTAAAAACAGCAACAAGGAAAAATAAAACACTAGATTTATTCCTAACAAATAGACCAGGACTAGTGTTAGACTATAAAATAATTCCAGGACTGTCCGACCATGATATTGTTAGGGTCACCAATACAATAAAAACTAAAATTAATAAGATACCTAGAAGAATAATCTATCTTTGGAATAAATGTAATTCAATAAAACTACACCAATCAGCGGCTAACTTCCAACAAACTTTCCTAAGTAAATTTAACACAAATAGCCCAGTAGAAGAAATTTGGAAAGATATAAAAACAAATCTAAAAACTATAATGGATGAGAATGTTCCAACAAAACTAACATCAAATAAAATTAACAAATGCTGGTTCAATTCTAGATTGAAAAAGCTATGCAAACAAAAAGAGAACTTATTTAAGAAATATAAAGCTATCTATTCCTATAGGATACACAAAAAATACTTAAAGATTAAACACTTGACACAAAAACTTAGTCGAAACATCCAAAATGAATATATAAACAATGTAATTACCAAAGATAACAATAAAAACTTATGGTCCTTTATCAAATCTAAAAAAATGGAACCTTCAGGAATAGCCACACTAAAAGGCTCAAATAATAAAACCTATAATGATAATGAAACTAAAGCTAATATCCTTAACACATATTTTGCATCATCTTTTTCTGCCTCAGGCGACAAAGAAGTTTTAATAAATTTAAATAAAATGGAAGAAATAGGTAACATAACTGTAGATGAGATAGGTATACATTCACTCCTAAAAAACCTAAAAATAAACAAAGCTACTGGCCCAATGATTTGCCTGCAAGGTTATTAAAAGAACTAAGCAATGAACTGTCCCCAATCCTTGTATTTCTCTTTCAAGCCTCTCTAAACCAGGGTAAAGTGCCCCAGGATTGGAAATTAGCTAACGTAACTCCACTCTTTAAGAAAGGGGATAAATCAGACCCTGGTAATTACAGACCTATATCACTTACTAGTATCACCTGTAAATTACTAGAACACATAATATATAGTAGAATAGTTAACCACCTTGACAAATATAATGCCCTATGCCCACATCAACACGGCTTTAGAAAAAACAGATCATGTGAAACACAATTAATAGGTTTAATAGATGAACTATCAAAAGGCTTAGACAAAAATGATCAAATAGATACAATATTACTAGACTTCTCAAAAGCATTTGACAAAGTTCACCACCTTAGTTTACTTAAAAAACTTAACTACTTTGGAATCTCAGGTTCCTTACATCACTGGATCCAAGACTTCCTTTTGGGCAGGGAGCAAACTGTAATAATTAATGGATATAAATCTGCACCAATAAAGGTTAACTCAGGAGTTCCACAAGGAACTGTGCTAGGTCCCTTACTCTTTTTAATTTATATAAATGATTTACCCAACAACATCTCAACAGGTACAAAAGTTAGGTTATTTGCTGATGATTGTATAATCTATAGAACAATTAAATCAGAACAAGACAGCAAAATTTTACAAAAAGACTTAGATGAATTGATAAAATGGGAAACTAACTGGAGTGTGTCTTTCCACCCAGAAAAGTGTTAACTGTTAAGAGTAACAAAGAAAAAGAAACAAATAAATTCAAAATATTACATTCATGGAAAAGAACTGACCCAAACTAAAGATGCAAAATACTTAGGAATCTTAATAAATGAGAAACTATCATGGAATCCCCATGTCAATGAAGTTATTAAAAAATCAAACAAAACCTTAGGCTTTATAAAAAGAAACTTTAACAAATGTAATAGAGATATAAAACTAAAATGCTACCTCACTTTGGTGAGACCTGTACTAGAATATGCATCTTCTGTATGGGACCCATCCACCAAAGAAAACATTGATAAACTAGAACAAATTCAAAAAAGAGCTGCCAGATTCATTACTGGAGAATATTCAAAACTGACAAGAATAACACCATTAGTTAAATCATTAAACCTTGAAACACTAGAGGATAGAAGAACCAAGAGCAAAGTAGTAATCATACATAAAGCAATTAATTCTAATTTAGAAATACAATACAAAGATAACTTAATACAACCCTCGGATAGACATAAGGATAAAAACACCTTTCTTATTCCGTATGCGAGAACAAACACATACAAGTTTTCCTTCTTCCCGTCCGGAATTCGGGCGTGGAATGGGTTGCCTGAAGAATCCAGGAAAACCAACACTTTATCAACATTTAAATCTCTAATACAAATGCAGGACTAAACACAAACCATAGATAAGCGTAGGACGCAATAATCTTCTGTATAGAAGGAGCGTCTGTAAACAGATAAGATAAGATTGTGAATATTTTGACCACTCACCTTCGTGTTAAAACTGTAAGCATGGACAGTGGGCAAGATGCCAGTTGCCCTGTGAACTCCTAGAACCACCAGCATGTTCTCATAGTTCCTGGAGGACAGTGGTGTGTCTAGAGCCACTGCGTTGTTAGACTCGGGGAATGAATACCTCCTGTTCTCAGTGAACCCTTCAAGGACGCTGTCTTTTATATGGCACTCATTGCGGGTGAACACGACAAGTTTGCTGAAGGAATCCTCGGATAGGTACCTCAGCCTGAGATTGACGCAAATTTCATTAAAATATTTCGCCCTGTTGCCGATGTCATGCCTGAGCCATGAGACGGCGGCCTCGCAGACGTAGTCTTCATCCGGCACACGCAGGTCGTCATCTCCAAGCAGCTCATTCAGGTGCTCGGCATCGACTTGTAAGAAATCTGGCTCGGTGTAAATGTCCAGGAAGTTGGCTAAAATAAAACGTTTCGCCTTGTCGGCCAAAGCCTCGCAATGTAGACATTGCGCAAGGTCCCAGACGGCCAGTGCATTGTCCACGTTTAAATTTTCTGCATAGTAAGTTTCACAGCTGTCCTGTAGGGTGATCATCTGAAGCAAACCAGCTGCTCTGAGAAGATCTTCAGCCGTATCTGTGTTGACAACAGACCTGAGGACACAATACAAACTTATCAACTTGTTGGACAAACAGCAGAATAGAAATTGACCAATTGAAACATAATAGTAAAATTACAAAATAGTGAACTGATCAGAACAAAATGTTATGATAAACTAACAAATTTCTTGAATCAACTAACAAGTGTTTCAAGAGATGTTATGACACAACTAACAAGTGTTTCAAGAGATGTTATGACACAACTAACAAGTGTTTCAAGAGATGTTATGACACAACTAACAAGTGTTTCAAGAGATGTTATGACCCAACTAACAAGTGTTTCAAGAGATGTTATGACACAACTAACAAGTGTTTCAAGAGATGTTATGACACAACTAACAAGTGTTTCAAGAGATGTTATGACACAACTAACAAGTGTTTCAAGAGATGTTATGACACAACTAACAAGTGTTTCAAGAGATGTTATGACACAACTAACAAGTGTTTCAAGAGATGTTATGACACAACTAACAAGTGTTTCAAGAGATGTTATGACACAACTAACAAGTGTTTCAAGAGATGTTATGACACAACTAACAAGTGTTTCAAGAGATGTTATGACAAAACTAACAAGTGTTTCAAGAGATGTTATGACACAACTAACAAGTGTTTCAAGAGATGTTATGACACAACTAACAAGTGTTTCAAGAGATGTTATGACCCAACTAACAAGTGTTTCAAGAGATGTTATGACACAACTAACAAGTGTTTCAAGAGATGT
This sequence comes from Ampullaceana balthica, assembly GCA_944989445.1. Taxonomy (NCBI): domain Eukaryota; kingdom Metazoa; phylum Mollusca; class Gastropoda; family Lymnaeidae; genus Ampullaceana; species Ampullaceana balthica. The sequence goes on along the minus strand of CALYLW010001213.1, from coordinate 236,209 downwards.
TATGACACAACTAACAAGTGTTTCAAGAGATGTTATGACAAAACTAACAAGTGTTTCAAGAGATGTTATGACACAACTAACAAGTGTTTCAAGAGATGTTATGACACAACTAACAAGTGTTTCAAGAGATGTTATGACACAACTAACAAGTGTTTCAAGAGATGTTATGACACAACTAACAAGTGTTTCAAGAGATGTTATGACACAACTAACAAGTGTTTCAAGAGATGTTATGACACAACTAACAAGTGTTTCAAGAGATGTTATGACACAACTAACAAGTGTTTCAAGAGATGTTATGACACAACTAACAAGTGTTTCAAGAGATGTTATGACACAACTAACAAGTGTTTCAAGAGATGTTATGACCCAACTAACAAGTGTTTCAAGAGATGTTATGACACAACTAACAAGTGTTTCAAGAGATGTTATGACACAACTAACAAGTGTTTCAAGAGATGTTATGACCCAACTAACAAGTGTTTCAAGAGATGTTATGACACAACTAACAAATGTTTCAAGAGATGTTATGACACAACTAACAAATGTTTCAAGAGATGTTATGACATGGCACAAGTTTAAGGTTTGTTTATTTCATTTTCCTTTTGAGAAAATGATTATATTTATTATCTTTATATTACTGAAATGATATTTATTATCTTTATATTACTGAAATGATATTTATTATCTTTATATTACTGAAATGATATTTATTATCTTTATATTACTGAAATGATATTTATTATCTTTATATTACTGAAATTTTATTTATTATCTTTATATTACTGAAATGATATTTATTATCTTTATATTACTGAAATGATATTTATTATCTCTATATTACTTAAATGATATTAATTATCTTTATAATACTGAAATGATATTTATAACCTTTATATTACTGAAATGGTAGAAATAATTTGGAATTAAGTGTAGTCAACTATTTTACCTGTCATATGTGTAGTCAAATATTTTACCTGTCACATGTGTAGTCAAATAATTTACCTGTCACAGGTGTAGTCAACTATTTTACCTGTCACATGTGTAGTCAAATATTTTACATGTCACATGTGTAGTCAACTATTTACCTGTCACAGGTGTAGTAAAAGTCCAGGACAGCTCTGAATGTTGACCCTGACAAATCCTTGATGGTCACACGGCTGTCAACACTTTCTCTCATTCCGGATGTAAACATGGCCAAAAAGTAGTCAGAAATGGCACATAAAAAAACTTTGTGGCACCGAAATACACTATCACTGACCTGAAGAAATATAATAAAAATCAACACATTGTTGCTGATGTGCTATCTTTTGGATCTATAAATTTGACTGAACGAATTTGAGGACAAATGATCATTTTTAGATCCTCAAATAAATCAAACAAATAATTAAAATCAATTTTTGTAAGTGAAACATTTTAAAGAAATAATCTTCTGAACAGAAGTAGCATCTGTAAAAGATAAGATAAAGAAAAGCATTCAAATAATTAAAATCACTTTGTTTAAGTTCAACATTATAAAGAAAAGCATTCCAACCTCAATTTCGATATCTGTGAATATTCCATCTTGAAAACTTTGTCGTAGCCCATCAACAACGTTACATCTTATTTTATTGGCCCAGTCAACACTGGCAGCAGAGAGCATTCCAGACATATCTCCTAGACATTGTAGAATATTGGTTTGAATTAAGGAGAGCATTCAGACGTATCTCCTAGACATTGTACCCCATTATACACAGCAATAGCTTTGATCATTAGTCTTCTACCCCTTTATACACAGCAATAGCTTTGATCATTAGTCTTCTACCCCTTTTTACACAGCAATAGCTTTGATCATTAGTCTTCTACCCCATTATACACAGCAATAGCTTTGATCATTAGTCTTCTACCCCTTTATACACAGCAATAGCTTTGATCATTAGTCTTCTACCCTTTATACACAGCAATATCTTTGATCATCAGTCTTCTATCACATTGGTTCCTATTCAAATAATGACAGAATATTTGCAGAAACTTCGGTTTGGTTTGAAATTAAGGGTTGTGGAATTCTTTTGTAATTTTCCAATACAAAGAGACAGCAAAACAATAAAAAGTTGCCATACACCACATTCCTGCGCAAAGCATCACATTCCTGCACATAGCACCACATTTTCTTTGGTATCAAGACCAAGATTTTGCACTAATCATAAATAATTTAAAATAATGATAGGTTTTATTGTAACGCATTATTGGGAAGGACTGATATCCCTTATAGCAGTGCTTCTCAAAGTGGTGGTCCGCGGACCGGTGCCGGTCCGTGGGCAATCCGCGGCCGGTCCGCAGATATTCTAAAAAAAGGACCCAAAAAATTGTCAGTGCAGGGAAAATAGTGCACCGGTCCCTGGTGCAATGGAAAAAATTCCTGCCGGTCCACCATACTAAAAAGTTTGAGAAGCACTGCCTTATAGTACAGAATGAGTTTTATAAACTTTTTATGAGTCTTTGTTCTAGTTAATTTGAACTTAAGAGCTTTCCTTTTAGTTTTAGCTCTTATGGCCTACACCCAACAGCTGCATGTCTTAAAAACAGCCAAGTCGCATGCCCAAAAAGTGGCACGTCAATACCTACTGGTACTCTGCTCCTGCATACAGTCAGCTGCAGACAAGGGCAGTGTCAAAGGTCAAAGCCATGTATGAAAATGTTTAAAAAGCATCGAGGATGAAATAAACAGTAGAATTGGCAAGGCAGATGTCACAATGGCTAAACTAAATAAACTGGTTTGGCAAAACACCAAGCTAACGGAGAAGACCAAACTGAGTGTCTATCAAGCCTGCGTCATCAGTACGCTGCTGTACAGGACCGAGACATGGACCACTTACACATCCCATGAGAGCAAGCTTAATAGCTTCCACTTGAGGTGCCGTAGCCGGTCCCAAGCCCGGGTGAGAGAGGAGGAGGGTTGTGCGAAGGGCTAGAATCCCTTCCCGTAAAAAAAAGCCTTGCTACAAAAACATGAACAAAGAAAAAAATAGGAAACTCGGACCTTGGAGATGATGGGTCTCTTAACAAAGAACTTATGAAGCTGGGTGGCCAAAGCCAACTGGAAACCACCCGGCAGACAAACATCCTCTCCACTAGGACCACCACCAGCTTAGGAACATGGAACGTAAGGACCATGTTCGAAGCTGGAAAAACTGCCCAAGTTGCTGCCGAAATGCAACGGTACAAGCTAGCCATCCTAGTGATAAGTGAATCCCGATGGACTGGCTCAGGTCAGATGAAGCTCAGCACAGGAGAACTGCTACTATATTCAGGCCATGATGAAGAAAACGCAGCCCACACCCAAGGAGTAGCACTCATGCTTTCCAAAACTGCTCAGAATGCCCTTTTGGGGTGGGAAGCCCATGGTCCCCGAATAATCACAGCAAGATTTAAGACCAAAAAGCAAGAAGTCAATATGGATCTTCTTCAGGTATACGCTCCTACTAACGACAGTAAAGAAGAGGACAAAGAGGACTTCTACAACTGACTGAGAACCATTATCCAAAAGTGTCCTAGGAGCAATGTGATTATTCTAATGGGCGACCTAAATGCAAAAATAGGCAGCAACAATAATGGATATGAAGAATGCATGGGAACCCATGGCCTCGGAGAGATGAACGATAATGGTGAAAGGCTAGCAGATCTATGTGCTGCAGATGGACTGGTCATCGGTGGAAGTCTCTTCATGCATAGAAATATCCACAAGGCAACATGGATAACACCAGATATTTCAACGGCTAACCAAATCGACCATATCTTTATCTGCAAAAAGTTTAGAAGATCTCTCCAAGATGTAAGGGTAAAAAGAGGGGCAGATGTAGCCTCAGACCATCATCTACTGATTGCCCAACTAAGGCTCAAATTGAAAAAGAATTGGACAAGTGAGGGAAGCAAGAGCCAACGTTTTAACACTACTCTTTGAAACCATGGAGAAAATCCAACAGAGGAAAAAGAAGAAGGCAAATCTCAACAACAGCCGCACCAAAACTGAAAAAGCTAGAGCATCGGCAGAATACGCAGAAGCCAATAAAGACGTTAAACGTAGTATAAGGTCAGATAAAAAGAACTACATAGAAGGACTAGCAATTGAAGCAGAAGAGGCAGCTTACCATGGAAACACAAGAGAACTATTCAGTACAATAAAGAAGTTATCCGGAAAGTTCAAAAACCCAGAGAGACCTGTTAAAACTAAAGATGGGAAATCTATACCTGATGAAGAGGGTCAGAAAAAAAGATGGATAGAACATTTTGAAGAACTCCTCAACCGACCAGCCCCACAATACAAACTCAACATAGAGCCAGCGGAACAAGACCTAGTAATAGACTGCAGCACACCCACAAAACAAGAGATAAACAGAGCAATTAAACAACTAAAGAAAGGCAAAGCAGCTGGTCCAGACAGAATACCAGCAGATGCCTTGACAGCAGATATTACGACTAGCTCTGCAATGCTACACATTCTTTTCAAGAAAATATGGGAGGAAGAACAGATTCCGACGGAGTGGAAAGAAGGACATCTCATTAACCTCCCAAAGAAAGGAGATCTTAGCTCTTGCTCCAACTATAGAGGAATAACTCTGCTATCCATACCAAGCAAAGTATTTAACAGAGTGCTGCTAAACAGAATGAGGGACGCAATAGACACCCATCTTAGAGACCAACAAGCAGGTTTTAGAAAAGATAGATCATGCACTGACCAGATTGCCACACTGAGAATTATATTGGAACAATCCCTGGAGTGGAACTCACCACTATACATCAACTTTATTGACTATGAGAAGGCTTTCGATAGTGTTGACAGGCCAACCCTGTGGAAGTTACTAAGACACTACGGGATACCACAAAAACTGACTGACATAATTAAGGCTACCTACGAAGGACTTACATGTAGAATTGTCCATGGCCAACAAGCAACAGTGGCTTTTGGGGTACAGACCGGAGTAAGACAGGGGTGTCTGCTTTCACCATTCTTATTTCTGCTAACCATCGACTACATAATGAAAATGTCTACAGAGCAGAAGAGAAATGGTATCCAGTGGACACTATGGAAACAACTTGATGACCTGGACATGGCCTTATTATCACACTCACAGCAACAGATGCAGGAGAAAACCAACTATGTAGCACAGTTCTCTGCTTGCCTTGGCCTGAACATCCATAAAGGAAAAAGCAAAGTCCTTAAAATAAACACATCAAGCAACACTCCAATAACACTGGAAGGAACAAATCTTGAGGAGGTGGATAGCTTCACATACTTTGGAAGCATCATCGACACACAAGGAGGGACAGACGCCGATGTAAGAGTGAGAATTGGCAAAGCAAGAACATCATTTAAACAGCTAAAAAAGTTTGGAACTGCAACAACTTGACTCTTCATACCAAGGTCAGGATATTCAACACCACAGTAAAGTCTGTCCTACTGTATGGGGCAGAAACATGGCGAATAACAGCAGCCATTTCTAAAAAGCTTCAAGCTTTTATAAACACATGTCTCCGAACAATTCTCTGAATCCGCTGGCCAAATGTCATCACCAACAAGGACCTCTGGCAACGCACACAACAAGAGCCAGTGGAAGAGCTAATACGCCAGCGCAGATGGAGATGGATTGGCCACACTCTCAGAAAGCCTACATCCAGCATTGTGAGACCAGCCCTCACATGGAACCCCCAAGGCAAGAGGAAAAGAGGTCGTCCCAAAATGACCTGGAGAAGGGAACTGGAGGCAGACATCAAAGTGAGCGGGCACAGCTGGGGGCAGATAGAAAGATTGGCGCAGGACCGGGATGCCTGGAGAACCTTTCTTCGTGGCCTATGCCCCAGATGGGACGAAGGGCGATGATGATGATGAGGTGCCTGCGTCACATCCTTGGCATTAAATGGCAGGACAAAGTGCCAAATAGTGAGGTCCTGATGCGTGCCAATACCCAAAGCATGTTCTCAATCCTTAGTGAAAGACACCTAAGATGGCTTGTTGTTGAGCCTTCTCATCCATGAGGGGCATCCACCGATCACCTACGAGAGACCTAGATGGCTAGGACATGTAAAAAGAATGAGCCCGGGTCGCATCCCCAAGTACCTTCTATATGGAGAACTGGCATCGGGCAAGAGGAAGACAGGTCGCCCATGTCTCCAATTTAAAGATGTCTGCCAGAGAGACATGAAAGCAGCCATAATAAGCACAAGTGATTGGAAGTGTTAGGTAGAAGACTGATCTACGTGGCGCGCTGTTGTCAAAGAGGCCGTCATAGTAGCCGAGGAGCGAAAGATGGAGGAGGGTGCAGACAGAAGAGCTAGGAGAAAGGCCAAAACATTGGGAAGCACCGAACTCTTGTGCAAAAGCTGTGATAAGGACTGTCACTCTAGGATAGGACTGCTCAGCAACACGAGGAAATGCAACCCAACCCGACGGTGATGCACCATCGTCTCGTGAGACGGAAGGATGCCGATTATTATATCATTAATCTTAACATGTTAAAACATTTAATACTTGGCATGTAATTAATTTTTTAATGGCCAGAAAGAAAAATACTATTTTACAAATGAATTTATAATGTAATTATAACAAGGGTAGCAAAAATTCAAGTACAAGGATTTGAGAATTGATTCCCAAACTAGCTAATTCTAGCACAACAAGGCAACATAGAACCATTTCTTAAAACCAGGCCAGTGGTAATTTTTCAAGCAGTGAATGCACGAATTAGCCAACGGAATACAGTTTTGCTAGGTACACCACCGCTGTATAATTTATACACAGGAAAAAGGCTTAACTTAAGTTAAACTTAGTTTAAGTACATGAATCATGAACACGGACAACAGGTAACAGGGTAACATGGCCACGGATTTACCAAGACTGTGCAGCGTGCATTGGCCCTTGGCTTGGTGAACTGTTTGAGTATGTTGCAGCAGCAAATTTCTTATTAGGCCAATAATTATAATGAATTTTAATGAGAAATTTATAATATAGGCTTACTTAATAATAATATAGTCAATAGGTATAGATAGTTAAAATATTACTAGTTGGGAATGGGCTCTTACTCACTCTTACTCTTATCTTATTGAAAATTATTAAATATCCTAGCCCTAACACCCCTGCAGCCTGGAGATAGATAGAGAACGTAGGGCCATTAATTATTAGTAAACTAATACTAGTAATAATAAAGATTAAGATAATATCAAGTACAATACAACAAACTAAATTTACAATATTGTTAGAGCCTGTCACTGTCGATTGAAACAAATGCGGTGAAAGTTGTGGAAAACTGAAAACAGCTGCTGTCGCCAGTGTCGGGGACAGTATTGAATATCTCTCGACCAGAGTCAAGTCGATGATAATTAAAGCCTTGCTTATTCGAACATGGATAACTTTGCTCCATTAAAGGCTTACGCTACGTTAAGGCGTAACAACAATGCCGAGACGTGAGACGTATTATGATGTCCCTCCAGTTCCAAATAGTGGATCATGGTAGTATAAGAAATAAGAAATTGGGATTGCTATTGACACGTACAAAACGTATGTGAAAGTACTGCTCCAGCTATTGTGACGTATCTATATTGTCATTAGGTATGAGGTATCTTCACTTGGAGCTTTCAATTTTTTAAATTCATTCTTATTTCACTGATATACGCCTATTAACGTGCCTACTTGAAAAAATATATATCCATACAAATATTTAATGTGTGAGAGGTTAGTAATAATCCAATAATAAAAGATGTGATCAGTAATGAGAAATGTCTGGAGTGTGAAAGAAAATCCTGAAAATAGTTCTTATCCATCCCTCCTCAGACACTTCATAACTGAACTGATAATGATAATGTCATTACTAACTATAATTCTGAAATTATAAAACCCTGAAAATATTGAATTCCCCGCCCTAAAAAACAACAGTAATAATCTTCTGTATAGAAGGAGCTTCTGTAACAGATAAGATTCACAAAACAACAGCAATAATCTTCTGTATAGAAGGAGCTTCTGTAACAGATAAGATTCACAAAACGACAGCAATAATCTTCTGTATAGAAGGAGCTTCTGTAACAGATAAGATTCACAAAACGACAGCAATAATCTTCTGTATAGAAGGAGCTTCTGTAACAGATAAGATTCACAAAACGACAGCAATAATCTTCTGTATAGAAGGAGCTTCTGTAACAGATAAGATTCACAAAACGACAGCAATAATCTTCTGTATAGAAGGAGCTTCTGTAACAGATAAGATTCACAAAACGACAGCAATAATCTTCTGTATAGAAGGAGCTTCTGTAACAGATAAGATTCACAAAACGACGGTGAGTTTTGAGGACAAAGAAAGGAGATAGAGATTGAAACCTCGAGGCATGAATGAGATATTGAGAGATTTAACTGTATGAAAAGGTTACAACTAATAAATTAAAATTAAACGAAAATAACAGTACAGAAACAATTTAAAGTGACAGGGGCATTTTTAAAAGTGGGTGAACCCACCTAGCATCGGCATCAGCGTGGCATGGTGTTCAAAGATATTTGAGTCCTACGCTTAACCACGAGTTACTTCCAGACTATACTTTTTATTATAATGTTGATAGTATGTTGGTTTTCCTCGATTTTTTGAGGCAACCCCTTCTACATATGAAATCAACTGATATACAAAGGAAATTGGACAATTTTTTTAATTTCACTTGCACGTTTTCATCATTTCAAAGCAATGACCAACTTAGTGAATGCATTTATTTAAAAAGTTACATCATATCATTCCTTTCAAGAAGACCATTTACTTTTAAAGAAATATTAGTATGAGTCTCTTGAATATTTTGGAATCAGAATTGCTACAATCTCTGACATCAGACACATAGTTCAGTTCACAATTTAGTTTTCCCTACGTCTACTTTTCACAAATGTAACTGTAGTTAAAATGGTTTCTTCAATTTATTGGACAACATGATGAACATCTTTCAGATCCTCTGCTGAGTAAATCTCAGACTTCATGGTAGAGATATCGCCTGTCTGGATAAATGGCAACGCCAGATATCGCCTGTCTGGATAAATGGCAATGCCAGATATCGCCTTTCCGGATAAATGGCAATGCCAGATATCGCCTGTCCGGATAAATGGCGCCAGATATCCCTTGTCTGGATAAATGGCAATGCCAGATATCGCCTCTCTGGATAAATGGCAATGTCAGATATCGCATGTCCGGATAAATGGCAATGCCAGCAATATGAGTGGCATTTATTTCCGTGTACAAGCAAGGTTTAGAGATATTGACAATGTTGCTGTTGTTCAGTCAGTCAATATGTTTTTTTTCTCTTATCAGTTTTGCCACAGCGATGGTTAAAATTGACAGAGTGCGTGACAACACTCTTGTGCTTTAAGGGCTATCAGCAACAGGGGGTCAGTACGAAGTTGTTGTTGAGTTGTTGAGCCTTCTCGTCCATGCGGGGCATCCACCGATCATCGTCGGCGTCTGCGATTCCTCCAAGGGCAAATGCCACATACGAGAGACCTCCAGGCATCTCTATCCTGGGCCAGCTTCTCCAGGATCTTCCTTTCATGGCCAATTCTCTTGATGTCTGCCTCCAATTATCGGCGCCAAGTGTTTCTTGGACGGCCTCTATCCCGCTTACCCTGTGGGTTCCATTTCAGGGCTTGCCTTGTTGTATTAGAAGCAGTTTTTCTTAGTGTATGACCAATCCACCTCCACCGCTTCTGAAGAATCTCTTCCTCAATGTGCTTCTGTTTTGTCCACTGCCAGAGTTCCCGGTTGTTGATTTTGTCCGGTCAGTGAATTCTGAGAATCCTTCTTACTTAGACAATTGATGAATGACTGGATTCTGGTCAGGTTTACGGCCGTTGTTCTCCATGTCTGGGCTCGATATAGCAGCACAGGTTTCACCATAGCGTTAAAAGTACGAAGTGAAGCTACCAAATTTTTTTTTAATGTGGCCAATGATACGGAGAATTGACTAGTAGTGTCTATTGTTACTAGAAGTGGCTTTCAATCAAGAGCTTCTTTTCTTGAAGAAAAGGTTTGATCACACTGAGAGAGCATAAATGTGCGTAATTTGTAAATATCTACTTTTTAAAAAAATGATATTAATCGGATTACAGTAAAAGTTATAACAAAATGTGGGTGAGACTGCAATCAGGCTTATAGATTAGTAGATGAATGACATGTAAACAGGGTATGAGTGAGCCTGACAGAACGTAATAAAACAGCGAACGTTTCGACAAAGAGCATTCCTCAACGAACAAATAGTACACAAATAAAACTAATATAAAGAATCCTCTTATATAATAAAAGGCAAGTTTCTGTCCGTTCTGTTCCGTCATCTATAGCGATTGGTCCCTCAAACTCATACAGCCAATCACTAGCGGAGAAAAATTAAACAAATAAAAAATAATTTAAATATTACGCGGACGTTCAAAACGAGCTATATTTGGTGCAGTTTTTTTTTGGTCATAATTCAGTATGTCGTTCCCAGCTTGAAGTGTCTGCCGCTTATTCCAATGACAATTCTGTTAAATGCTTTTTCTTTGATGGTCCGGGGGGTAGTGGCAAGAGTTTTAAGTGTTGTTTGTTTGTTGTTGCTGTTGTTGTTTTGTTGTTGTTGTTGTTTTGTGGTTGTTGTTGTTGTTGTTTTGTGGTTGTTGTTATTGTTGCTGTTGTTGTTGTAGTTGTTGTTTTGTTGTTGTTGCAGTTGTTGTTGTGGTTGTTGTTGTTGTTTTGTTTTTGATGCTGTTGTTGTTGTTTTTGTTGTTGTTGCTGCTGTTGTTGTTTTTGTTGTTTTTGCTGTTGTTGTTGTCCACATCCCTTGCCAAAAATGTCCTTCAAACGCTTCTGCGTAACAACTACCAAAACACAGTGTCCGTGAACTTCACAGGTCACCCTACACTTATCCCCGTCCTTGGGCGGGCTTTGTTACTAGTATAAAATAAAAAAAAGCTTAGCTGCGGTGAAATCCAAAGAGTCAATGAAGGCAATGACAATTCATTCAACACTCGTTTTATTGGTGTACTATTTGTTTTATTGGTGTACTATTTGTTTTATTGGTGTACTATTTGTTTTATTGGTGTACTATTTGTTTTATTGGTGTACTATTTGTTTTATTGGTGTACTATTTGTTTTATTGGTGTACTATTTGTTTTATTGGTGTACTATTTGTTTTATTGGTGTACTATTTGTTTTATTGGTGTACTATTTGTTTTATTGGTGTACTATTTGTTTTATTGGTGTACTATTTGTTTTATTGGTGTACTATTTATTTTATGTGTGTACTATTTGTTTTATTTGTGTACTATTTGTTTTATTTGTGTACTATTTGTTTTATTGGTGTACTATTTGTTTTATTGGTGTACTATTTGTTTTATTTGTGTACTATTTGTTTTATTTGTGTACTATTTGTTTTATTTGTGTTCTATTTGTTTTATTTGTGTACTATTTGTTTTATTGGTGTACTATTTGTTTTATTGGTGTACTATTTGTTTTATCGTTGTACTATTTGTTTTATTTGTGTACGATTTGTTGGTTGGGGAAAGGCACTTTGCCGAAACGTTCGCTGTTTTGTTACGTTCTGTCAGGCTCACTGATACACTGTTTACATGTTATTCATCTACTAAGCAAAAGTTAGAGCCGTGTTAAATTTATGTGGAAATTTTGGATATCAGGGTTTGAGGATAAGTACTTGTGACACGCTCCGTTCTATGTGATCATACAGGGTCGGCCCATGGGATCATACAGGGCCGGCCCATGGGATCATACAGGGCCGGCCATGGGATCATACATTATGGTCGGCCTTAGGGCAAGGTGAACGAGGCAACCGCCTTGGGCCCCGCGCTTTTCAGGGCTCCGCGCTTTGACTAAACATTTTACTACTTTTTACACGTTCACAAACGACTTGTTGAAATTTAAATGGAGAAGTTGTAAACCGAAAATGGCTTATACATTCGGCATTTAAATACAAAATTTTGTGTTTCTTTTGAAAACTTTTTGGCAACACTGTCTGCTCTGGCATCCAACAGGGGATTTGTGACTTGAAAATTGCCAGTTTTAGACTGTATAATGATCACGAGAAATCAAAGTGGCAATAGTATGAATATTTGAAAATGGTTGAAATCTTACAGAAATTGCGGTTTTGAAAAACCAATAGCAATTTCAAAAGAAATTACCACTGACTTAGAAGTTGAGCCCATTTTCAAAGAGACGATTGTGCGAAAAAGAAAGAAACAAGCAATTTACATATGAAGGAGACGATGAAGGATTTATAGATGCACAAGAAAACTTTCGCACATATTTATTTAACCAGATTGTTGTTAAGGCAATCATGTCGATGGACATTAACCAGATTGTTGTTAAGGCAATCATGTCGATGGACATTAACCAGATTGTTGTTAAGGCAATCATGTCGATGGACATTAACCAGATTGTTGTTAAGGCAATCATGTCGATGGACATTAACCAGATTGTTGTTAAGGCAATCATGTCGATGGACATTAACCAGATTGTTGTTAAGGCAATCATGTCGATGGACATTAACCAGATTGTTGTTAAGGCAATCATGTCGATGGACATTAACCAGATTGTTGTTAAGGCAATCATGTCGATGGACATTAACCAGATTGTTGTTAAGGCAATCATGTCGATGGACATTCCCTTTGAAATACTACGAGGGCATCATTACTCTTTTGGATTTATTTATAATAAGAAGAACAACAACAACAACAACAACAACAACAACAACAACAACAACAACAACAACAACAACAACAACAACAACAACAACAACAACAACAAGTGTCGTATGCTGTATGAATCTGGAGAAAAAGCTCACAGCCTGCGAAAGTAAGGATCTTGGTGATTTCATGCTTGCTGAAGAACTGCAATCATTGAGTTCTATAATTCCTGCAGTCACCTAAAACGATCCAGATATAGTGACTTTCCTAGAACACATATTACACTTCGAATACGTTTAACTATTCCTGTCTCAGTAGCTCTCGGAGAAAGAAGCTTTTCGAAATAAAAAACGTATTGAAACCTAAATGAGGTTAACAATGATTCAAGACAGTGGCGAAGCTAGGAATTACTAAGGGTTTTGGGGCCCTGGGGGCTTAACCTCTTTGGGGGCCCCACATACATGGCAGTAGCGTAATATTTAAGTGTAAAAAAAATTCGGACACTAATTTGGGGACCCCCTCAAGTAGGGGCCCAGGGGACTTTCGAATTTTGTCCCCTCTCCCATAGCTACGCAACTGATGCAAGATAGGCTCAGTGACTTAGCTATTTTGTCAACTGAGACATAGTCTCGCGAGACGGAAGGATGACGATCATTGTCAACTGAGAATGTTCTTGATAAGGATATTGCCAATAATGAACTTATTTCAGATTGTGCAGCGGCCCAAGCTCGCAAAATTTGCTTGGGCGTTGTAAAAACAAAAGTTTGAAGTAGAAGATACAAGCAAACCAACGCTAGTGTATATAGTTTATAATGTTAAGTTATATACATGTATATATAAACTCTCAATTAGCATACCAAAACAAAACATTTTAATTACAGTATTAACATCCTTTTTGAGTTTTAGGATCTTCAATTAAATGAAAATACTGTAATTATTGATGTGTCAGTGCTGTTATAGACTAAAATTGAGTACTTTATTTTTCCCCATTCTTTTAATATTTGTAGAATTTAAACTTTTTTCATGGGTCTCACTCCTCGTCTGCTGCCTTGTGCCTGGGGCCCCGCTCATAATTTGCTGCCTTGGGCCCCGCGTACTCTAGGGCCGGCGCTGGGACCATAGACAGACTTATTGCTGAGATGGAAAGAATGCACACAAACAAATAAATGGATTAACTTTCTTCTGGACATATTCTATGTCAATTGAAACAGTTTCAAATTGCTAACATTGCTAACACCAATTGAGATGAAACCATCGGCTCTAGACGAGGCATTTATTACTGATAAGTTTCTTTTGTTTTCACCAAAGTTTGGTGAATATAAGACCTTGACTGAAATGATTAGAGCACAGATAGGTAGCATAATTGGTTTGCAACAAGTTTTCCCAAATATAAATTTTGAATCCAAATCTACCTTTCAATTTTCGGAACAAATTCTAAAGGTTAAAGGTAAACTTTCTTTTTCAATCTGAAGCTGATGAAACGTAGATTCTGTGGGGTGCGCAATACATTTCCTTTATATATTGTTTAAGGTTTATTTAAACTTAGAAAAGCCTTTGATAACAAATTAAACGATTATAACATCTGATTCACACTACATCAGTTCCCTCTCGAATTAGAATCTGTCATCTGTCAGATATGATAATTAAAGCAGAGGGGTCACTTGGGTCGGCTCCACCCAGTGCGGTAGCACATAGTGTCACCCTCTCACGACTTACCCCATAGACTTTCTTCGAGTCTGCCAGTGCCAAATAACGGTAGCACATAGTGTCACCCTCTCACGACTTACCCCATAGACTTTCTTCGAGTCTGCCAGTGCCAAATAACGGTAGCACATAGTGTCACCCTCTCACGACTTACCCCATAGACTTTCTTCGAGTCTGCCAGTGCCAAATAACGGTAGCACATAGTGTCACCCTCTCACGACTTACCCCATAGACTTTCTTCGAGTCTGCCAGTGCCAAATAACGGTAGCACATAGTGTCACCCTCTCACGACTTACCCCATAGACTTTCTTCGAGTCTGCCAGTGCCAAATAACGGTAGCACATAGTGTCACCCTCTCACGACTTACCCCATAGACTTTCTTCGAGTCTGCCAGTGCCAAATAACGGTAGCACATAGTGTCACCCTCTCACGACTTACCCCATAGACTTTCTTCGAGTCTGCCAGTGCCAAATAACGGTAGCACATATTGTCACCCTCTCACGACTTACCCAATAGACTTTCTTCGAGTCTGCCAGTGCCAAATAACGGTAGCACATAGTGTCACCCTCTCACGACTTACCCCATAGACTTTCTTCGAGTCTGCCAGTGCCAAATAACGGGAACATACAGAATTTTACCTTTTGGTGTCACCCCTTATAATAGTGTCAACTGGTGAGGTCCGCACCACACACATCCCTTAGTGACGCCTCTGAATTTAAGAATAGTAAAATGACTGTTTATATATTTTAACTCAAGGTAAACAAACAGAAAATGCATGATAATATTGATGAACACTCAAATTTTTTTATTTTTTAAAAAATAGTCTTTTAAAAAAAATATTTTTTTTTAAACAAAGCCAATTATTTGAAACAACCGTCTTAAAGATGTATATCTTCTATATATATATTTCCCCTAAACGAGTATGTGCAAGTAAGCATGACGAATGACCCTCGCTGAGGTCAACTAATCACAGTTAACGGTTGGCAAGCGAAGGTAGTGGAGGCAGTGGCGTAGCTGGGGGGGCGGTGGGGGCGGTCCGCCCCGGGCGGCACACGATTTGGGGGCGGCATTTGGGGGCATTTGAAAAGTACAGCCCTTTCGGACAACCGCCCTTTTTCTTTTGAAAGAGGAAAACCCGGGTGAAAATAAAATATTCATACTTTCGAGTCGTAATTAACTGATTCTCAAAACATTTTTATTACATACTGTTTGTTATAACTAACGCATAACCGTTAAGAAATTTAAAATCGATTTCTTTTGAAAATTAAGCGGTATACTTCACATATGACGCTTTTTATAAGAAAACAACACGAAGAACACATCACTGCTGGACCGAATATACTATTAATATCGCCGCGACAGTTATTGCGTGGATTTTCGACATGCACAGAATGATACGCGAAAAAGTACCCACATGGCATTGTGGTTCAAATATTGTGTTTAAGTTTAAGAAAATTATTCTAAGGTAATTTACTAAAAATTAATTTCTTGTTTTTCTTTTTGTTTGTTTTTTTTTCATTAAAGTAGCACAAACAAAATGTGTGTGTTTCATTAAAATACGTTTATTCACTAAAACTTTTATGCATATTCATATCCTATTAAAATAATGTTTAGATAGTTTGAATTAGTCTATTTTAGTGAAACTTATTACGATTTTTCACAAGAAAGATTAATCGCGATTGTTGTTTTTTTCCCCAAATTTTGCATAATGGTGAAAATTTGTTAAGATCGTGGATGGTGTATTCACCATTGAAGAAAATTATATATTGTTTTTGCTGTCAACTGTTTGATGATTTTTTCCAATCAAATTTTAACACGGAAAATAGTTTTAACAAATAGTGGAAATGTAATCTCAAAATAAGTCAACACGAGTTGAGTCTACTGAATAAGTCAACACGAGTTGAGTCTACTGCAAATTCGATCATTTTCCCAATGGAAGGAATTAGAAATAAGAATTGGACATGGTGCAACTTTTGATAATCTACAACAACAGAATATTGATAAAGAAATAAGAAAAAATGAAAGGAAATTCTCACAATACTTGATATAATTAGATTCTTAGCTAAACAAAATTTGGCGTTGAGAGGTCATCGTGAAAGTATTCATGATGAAGACATCAAATCAATTGAAAATATAGGACATTTTCTAGAGCTTTTGGACTTGTTGGCCAAGTACAACCCAGTATTATGTAAATATTTAGTACAAATTAAGATGGGTAATAAATATAGTGTCTCCTATTTGTGGAAAATGATTCAAAATGAATTCATAGACCTATTGAGAGGTGCAGCGAGAAAAACAATAATGGACCAATTAAAGCAAGCTAAAAACTTTTGTATGATATTTGACAGCTCTCCAGATATTTCCCACAAATATTAAACTAGTCAAATTAAAAGATACGTAGTTATTGATGCTGGCGAAGTTAAAGTTGTAGAATCCTTTATTTACTTTGTAGAAAATAAAGGAAACGCCAAGTTAGAAGGGAAAACCATGTGAGTGGGGAAAATTCACAAGACGTGGTCCTATCTTTAGAACATGAAGTACAACAAGAAATGTTTTAATCCATGGATCGAATTATAAAGGAATTAAAAGAACTCTGATCAGTTGCATGTCCATGTAAGAAAATATTCGTGTATAATCCCATGTAACCTACTAAGTGAAGAAATTGAATTTCAAATAAATGATTTTATTGACATTGATAAAGAACAGTTCCATAATGAAAGAAAATTGATCCTATACAACAAAAAGAGTCATTGCGTTGGGAAAATGGAGGAAAAGGCCCGCTTGTCGTATCAGTTTATAAATAAAGCTTAAATATATTGTTTTCATTGCACAATTTGTTTGTGTATTTTGTATTCTTAGAATTTTTATAACAATTATTGTTATCAGTGTCGCTAGTTGTGAAAGGAGCGTCTCCAAACTGAAGTTGATAAAAACATTATCTTCGTTCCACAATGAGAGCATGATTTAAGACAGGGGTTGGGAAACGATGGCTCGCGAGCCAGATGTGGCTCTATTGATGGCTGCATCTGGCTCTCAGACAAATGTTCGACTATTCTTTTTAAAAAAACGTTTATTCAGATTCCTTTGAATTGAATCAACAATAAACAGCATAACAATGATATGAAAAAGAATTAAGAGACATAATTATGGTACTTTTAGTGTTGAAATTACACAAAATGCACACATTTACTTAAATTTTTAGCTTTAAAAATAATGTATGGCTCTCTCAGACAAAAAAAATTTCCCGACCCTTGATTTAAGACTTCAAAAAATTGCAATATTGTCCATAGAACAAAATATAACAAATTATTTCAATTTTGATAGCACAATACACGATTTTCCTACTATGTAAGTTAGGAAAATAAATGTATAAATAATATGTTTACATACTAATGTACACAATTTGTTTGTAAAAATATAATTAAATCATTTATTTATAAATACAAAATAAAATCATACTAATTGGTCATTTAATTTTTTGGTGTAAATTAGGAATACGTTTTTGTCTCATGGGGGGGGGGTGCAAACTCAGTAATTTCTCGTATTTTTATAAAAATATGTATTTATAGGTATGGGGCCGTCCATAAATGACGTCACGCGATTTTTGTCGATTTTTTTACCCCCTCCCCCCCTCGTCACGCGTCGTCACAAAAAGTTAGACCCCCCTCTAAAAATTACGTCACAATGCTTTACATTGTAAAGGTCTACATTGGTCTACATTGTAATATTGTTAAAACGTTTAACCGGCGTTCAGAAAAAGAACTGTGTTAACATCCTTAGATTACATTTTATTTTAATGCATACAAATTAAACATTGACTATTAATCATCACCGTTAACGTCTTTGCTTAGAAAAAAAATTATTTAAAAATAATATTTTTAAAATGTATTTTTTTAAAATCCCTCAATTGACTGACGGGCATCCCGTAAGAAAGAGGTCGGCGAACAGGGGTAAATAACCTAATCTGGGGTCAAAAAGGAATTCTTGGGGGTAATGCAGACTCATTTGGGACATATAACATCCACTACAATCCACTAGACACTAGATATATTAAAATACGTCATGTGTACGTGTACGCTTGGAACATATGCCCATTATTGAACCGGTTCCTTCCAGAAAATGCATTTTTTAAAAAAAATTGACAACTATGTAGATTTCTTACCTACGTACTATACGAAGACACCTAAATCTACCCTACTTTCATTTAAATTGACACGAGTGACAATATGCCTAATCTTAATCCACATGACTTGACTGTATGAAGTATCCTTTCTGTGATATTTAAAATTAATGCCTTAAAAACTGATATAAGAAGAAAATTTGTTTTGTGCTCCTCTCGAATTGCAATGTCAAGAATTTGATGCATTCAATAAAGTTAATGAATAGTTGACTAATTTTAAATGGGCTCATTTATCATTATATCTAGAATGGCCAGGGGCTTTTGACCACAAACCAATCGAAGAATTATATCAAACTTAAAACGTTTATAATTCTATCAAATAGATTCCCCCCCCCCACTTTAAAGAAAAATGATATTCCGTGTCGTTTTGACTTAAAATATCTACACATAATCCTATTCAGATCATTTTTAGACACTTGTCATGCTTGTAAAACTCACCAGTAGCATTTTCGGGGAGGGGGCGGCTAACGACGCTCCCCCAAATCCCCGAGTCATGTGAGCTGGACCTAGAGTCTTGGAGTCTTAACGCACACATAAACTTGTATATTTTGGGGTAACGAGCAAAAAAAGTCGCCTGACGTGAGAGAACCAAGGGGAGCTGCGGTTACATCACAAATGCTTGATGTCAACATCAAACGAAGCAGGGTAACAATTTCATACGTTATCTTGGGGGTTCTAAAACTTAAGGATTATAATTAGATTTAATTTTCGTTTCCTGATAGCTTACGCCAACCAGCGTCTGATGTCCTACCGACCGGCACATTGAGGAGCACTGATTTTAAAAATAAAAAAATATATAAAAGAAAGAAAAAAAGTCATTAAATAAATTGTAAGCGACCAAATATTTCGGTGGAAGTTTTATTTAAAGTTACCCTTTTGACGTGACGTCACATTTCTTCAACCCCCCCCCTCGTCACGCATCGTCACAAAAGTGTGCCCCCCCCCCAAGGTGCGTGACGTCATTTATGGACGGCCCCTATAACATCTTATTTGGCCTCCTTTATTGCCACTAACTTAAATATGGCATTCAATGGTAGAAATGTTCGCCACCTTTAGGCCTACTTTGTTTCAATTACAATTATTTATTTATGTTTATTAATTTATAAAAAAAACATGATACTATCTACTTAGAAAGGGCGGCAAATTGGAGACCGCCCCGGGCGGCAAAAGGTCTAGCTACGCCACTGAGTAGAGGGGTGGGCATGTCTTGAGACCAGCAATGCTTTTTCAAACTTTTTGCATTCATTTTCGTTGTTCCTTCACAGAGTACATGTATCAGGTATTTCGTAGTGAATTGGTTATTACATTCGCCTGACATGCGGAAGGTCTTAGGTTCAAGCCCCGGCGGCAACATTAAAACTTTTTTTAAAAATAATGTTTACGTTTATGCCCGTACTTTTTCCCCTTTCTTAGCGAACATAAACACCGCTTGGCGTGTACTTAGCAGGGGGAACAAAGCTTCGTTCAATGTTATACCAATTCCTTCATCAGGTAACCGTCTGTTTCTATCTGTCGCATATTTCTGGGATTAGATGATAGACGAAGTTGTTGCTCGGCAACTTGGAAAAATGGCTGTAATATTTGTTTCTAAACATTGGGATAACTTTGGCGACGTGCTCTCCGTTGTTCACGGTGACGGAAACGTAGTCATACACTCTCCTCAACAATACGCTCAGTATATGAATACTTCAGGAGAATGTGGTGGCGAGGCAGAAATTGTCGCAATGTCCGAAATACCTCCCAAAAATGCTTCGGCGGTCCCCCCCAACTTTCACTCGCTTTGTTCCCATTTGTTCGTGCTACTGTTTGTGTCCGCTCTCCCCCCCCCCTTTTTTTTTCTTGGCACTATCTATGAGTAAGTCTGGGGCGTATGCTACGCCGCGGGTCGTATCTAGTATTTATATAAACCAGGAAAACCAACACTCTATTCTCTATGAATATTTAAAGCTCTAATAAAATGCAAGGCTTGACATAAACCATGGATAGGCTTATTTAAGACGCAATAATCTCATGTATAGAATGGGCACGTGAAACAGATAATATAATAGAAGATAAGATATACAATATTTTATGTAATAATTATTTTTGTTAAAAAAGTAAATACCTGCCTTAATGATGAAATACACTAATATAATGATAATGTCATTGCGGATTACACTATAGCCAAACCAATGAAAATAAGATGTGCATTTGGGTGAAATATTACACCATTGAATTCCTGGACTATTGTATTATTATATAACACGTTTTATTAATATTTTAATAACATAAATGTACTTCATTATAAGCCAAGTTACTTCTAGTCAAATATTTTAGTATATCGCCTAACCTAAGTGATAAGTGTGCTTAATACTAAATAACTTTCCTTGGCCTTAGTAATCCCATATTTTGAGACATTCTATTTTTCGGTTCCCAATATACTATAGTCAAACTTATAACAAATTTTGTATGTAATTATTGAGTAAGGATTTTTTTAGACTGACCGTTTTCGGAACCTTTATTTTTTATGCTGAAAGCGAAAAGATGACAACAAGATGGTTCAAGACATCAGAAAGTGGACAAAATATTCTTTTAAAGATCGAAGCAGTCTGTTTAGAAATTATACATTCTATTTCTCAGAGAGAACCGCCGATTATGAGTTACCCCCGTCGGTCCAAATGGAAAGACCTAGTGTTAGTAGCCCATGCCCATTTTTGCAATTGTCTATTCAGAATTCACTCTAAATTCTAAAAAAAAGAAGAAAAGTTCAAATGTCATGTCATGTCAATAATGTCATTACATTATTACTGATTACTCATTATGAGATTACTAGGGCTGGTAACGATTAATTTAAATTTAATCCTTAACTTTTGAAAAATTAACTATTAATTTTTGAATTAATCTTTAATTTCGATTAAAGCCAAAAATTAAAATGTATGACTTCATTATCATTAAACAGTTAAACTGAACATCTGAAGGGAAGTAACAAAAACAAGTAATTGACATTTTTGTTTAATTGAGTTATTTCCCCTGTCTAATGTGTTTGTGCTGAAGGTGGTACCTCAGCGATGTATTTCATCCCCTAAAAGCCAATAGTTTATGGCAGTGAACACAGTAAACTTTTTTACCATCTTCTACCTTGCCTTTGCCATCCGCAGTTATCTTAAAAACAAAATGTTTGCTCAACTTTTTGTTTATATTCTTAAATTTAACTATGCTGAAGCTGTTCAGTAGTCGCCATTTTTTGTTTACATCTGCACGTCTACATAAATTAATAAATTATAATAATACGCGGAAGAAGTTTGTACGTTAAAAAGATATAAATTATTATTATTTATTAAAATGAAAAATGGCGCAGAGATAACCGATCATCGAGTTAAACGAAAACCAATATGGCGGCAAAATATTAACACGTGCTTGAAATTTCTTTATGTCCATGATAATGTTGTTAACGGTTAACCGGTAAGCCGTAACTTCGGTATAAACTTATAACACGGAGTTAATATTTTGTTATGATATGGCAGAATACCAGAACCAATACGCGAGCGGCCGTGACATCAAAGCGTTTTCTTACAATTCCGGTCTATAAATAATATACACATCATCACTATTAGTTTAGTTCGCCTGCGGCTGAGGAAAGATTTTTTTAATAAATTTTACTTTGCTTAGTTGTCGAGGCACTGTACGAGAGCTAACACACAGTGCCCGTATGATATGAACAAGGTCAAAGTCAAGGCCGCACCTGTTATTGTTACAATTTATATTACCAAAGTCATTAGAAAGACGTAGCAAAGATACCGGGCGATTAATTGGTCCTCAAATTTGAGTTCGGTCTTTTATTGACAGTTTTCCTGCAAGTTAAAGCCATTTGACGTAAGATTACCACATTAATATCAAAACTGATAGTTGCTTTAAAAAATGAGTACGGCTAATAAACGTTTTTTTTTGTTTTTTTTTAAACTCTTTTAGTTGACGAAGCATAGTATGAGAACTAACACACAGTGCGGCGATGTTAAAATGTGAACAACGTTTAAGCCGCGTAAACTGTTATTGAACGATCAATTTTGTTGGTTAGCTAGCATAAACGTAACCAATCGTAAAACTTTTTATAAGACGCGTCGAAAATACGGTAGCGAGATGGTGAGTGGCAACGATAACTAACATTTTCAAAAGCTGGCGATTGGTATAGTACTAGAATTAAGTTAAAACACAGCGCTGAGAGCTGAACACAAGCGGGCTGTGACGTCACCAGCAGACCCAGCGAGGCAGAAATTCGATGCCTTCCCTTGGTTATAAAAAATCACATCTAACATTTCAAAAGCTGGCGATTGGTCATGGGGATCGAGATAACCAAGGCTAAGTGGCAAATTTGGCTCTCTTTTGTGCACGAGGTATTAGGGTTCGGCGACTTAAAATAATCGAATTAACCGATGAGAAAATGCAAAGACAAAGAGAATTTGGCGGTTCCAATAAAACACGTCGACTTAATAGAGCTGACGAGTTAACCTGGGCTCGAGTTAAGTGGGTTCTACTGTAATTATTTTTTAATAAATTGAAAAACAAAATATATATTTTCCTAAATTTTAATAGAATTTTTATCTATTAAAATTATTTTAATCAATATTTAATCGAGAAATTAATCGTTAATTTCTGCAGCTCTACTCATTACGTTTTAATTTTTAAAATGTATGTCTTTACTTTACTATTTACTCTTTCAGTCTTTATTTTGTATGTCTATTAAAATATTTAGTTTTAGTATCAGATTCAGATAGTAATATTAGTCATGTTTAACAAAAAAAATTTTTTAAATTTTGTTGGATGTTGCTAGATTGCTAGTGTTACGACCAGTCGCAACATTAGCCAGTAAACTACTGCTACGACTAGTCGTAGCAATAAAATTATTTTGTATTGTTACGACAATTCGTAGCAGTAGACACTACGAAAAAAACTAAGTAGCTATAATAATTAATGATATTTTAACAAACTCTTCATAATATTTTATACGCATTATAATACAATATTAATAGATCTGGGCTTATTTATGTGTGTATTAATTCTGAAATCTAAATGTATTTAAATATACTTAATCAACGCCTCTGCTTTACAGAATAAGCAGTACAAAAATTTCAATTACCAGGTTTGCCAACACCCTAATTATGGTTTTAAAAAAAAATTAAAGAAGAAGAAGGAAAAATAAATAGACGCCAGTATTGGGATTTTAAAAATTAATAACTATTTATTTATAATTTTATTTTTTGGACGGCACTAGTGCTACCTTAAAAATTCAGTTTTTAAATTACAATTGATTATCTCATTACTAATGTTTAATATTAGCATAGGAATTACACATTTGAGCCTAAATATAGTGATATCATCGGCTCATTATTTTAGCAGCGGTGTACCTAGGCCAAATAATGCCAAAACTATGTGAATAAATTATTAGATACAACTTTGGTCGTAACAGTAAGCACATTGCCTATTTCTATTGTAATTGTTACAATAAAATTATTTCATGTTTTTACGACTATACACAAACATACATATTTACAGGCAGGAGTGTGTGTATTAATTCAAAAATCTAAATTTTATTTAAATATATTTAATCAACGCCTCCACTTTTCAGAATAAGCAGAAAAATTGGCTACTGCTATGACTAGTCGTAGCAATAAAATTATTTTGTATTCCAATAGATAAGATGTATAAGATAAGATTAAATTATATTTACATAATACTATTCTTATACAGCTTACAGCTTACTATGCTTTATTACTCATATATTTTTATACTGCGTAGAGGAAGAAACAAATAAATTCAAAATATTACATTCATGGAAAAGAACTGACTCAAACTAAAGATGCAAAATACTTAGGAGTCTTAATAAATGAGAAACTATCATGGAATCCCCATGTCAATGAAGTTATTAAAAAATCAAACAAAACCTTAGGCTTTATAAAAAGGAACTTTAACAAATGTAATAGAGATATAAAACTAAAATGCTACCTCACTTTGGTGAGACCTGTACTAGAATATGCATCTTCTGTATGGGACCCATCCACCAAAGAAAACATTGATAAACTAGAACAAATTCAAAAAAGAGCTGCCAGATTCATTACTGGAGAATATTCGAAACTGACAAGAATAACACCATTAGTTAAATCATTAAACCTTGAAACACTAGAGGATAGAAGAACCAAGAGCAAAGTAGTAATCATACATAAAGCAATTAATTCTAATTTAGAAATACAACACAAAGATAACTTAATACAACCCTCAGATAGACATAAGGATAAAAACACCTTTCTTATTCCGTATGCAAGAACAAACACATACAAGTTTTCCTTCTTCCCGTCCGGGATTCGGGCGTGGAATGGGTTGCCTGAAGAATCCAGGAAAACCAACACTTTATCAACATTTAAATCTCTAATAAAAATGCAGGACTAAACACAAACCATAAATAAGCGTAGGACGCAATAATCTTCTGTATAGAAGGAGCGTCTGTAAACAGATAAGATAAGATAAGAAGAGACTGCTTGGTGCAAGTTCCTGGTCAATGGTCTTAGTGTTGGTGTTGAAACAAACTCAATGCATTTGCACATTAGCTACTCATTTTGCTCATTATTCCATAGGGATTACTCAAAAAAAAAGTTTCCTCTAGAACCTGATCTATTGGCTGAAATGACATCAAATAAGTAAAGGAGAGACCCTAAGTTATTGACAGTTCTACTTCATGCAGTGTATCTAGTGGGATATAAATAAGTTGGTGAATTCCCAATGAAACTATCTTGTGTATAGGAGCATCTGTAATATATAAGTATAAGATAAGATGAGGGACTGTAATATATAAGATAAGATGAGGGACTGTAATATATAAGATAAGGTGAGGGACAGTAATATATAAGATAAGATGAGGGACCGTAATATATAAGATAAGATGAGGGACTGTAATATATAAGATAAGATGAGGGACCGTAATATATAAGATAAGATGAGGGACTGTAATATATAAGATAAGATGAGTGACTGTAATATATAAGATAAGATGAGGGACTGTAATATATAAGATAAGATGAGTGACTGTAATATATAAGATAAGATGAGGGACTGTAATATATAAGATAAGATGAGGGACCGTAATATATAAGATAAGATGAGGGACTGTAATATATAAGATAAGATGAGGGACTGTAATATATAAGATAAGATGAGTGACTAAGTCTAAGTGAAGTTTCAGTGTTTGTGGTCTCATCATCACAAAGTAATTCTCTGGACCCTTCTTGCTTCTTCCTATTTTATATTACCATTTAGTATTACAGTTTCTAAAAATAAAATTCGGCTATCTTGTGTTTAGTTACTCAGTAACAAACTGAATAAATGTGATGAAACTTTAAGTGAAAGTAATTTCATAAATAAAGTAAAGAATATTTAACTGAACTTTCGGCTAATGTAATGCAAGGATTTGAATTTATCGCAAACTTTCTGAATAGACTTTTAAAAAAACATTTTAAAAAATGAAAAATTTCCTAAGCCACAAGTAACATTGAGAAACTTAAAGAAAGTCTTTAAATATAGCAACAGTTGCTGAAAGTGCTCTTATCTTATCGTCTTTAAATTAAATACAGCAGCAGTTGCTTTTAAATACAGTAACAGATGCTTAAGTGATCTTATCTTTTTGTCTTTAAATGCAGCAATAGTTGCTGAAAGTGATCTTATCTTGTCTTTAAATACAGCAACAGTTGCTGAAAGTAATCTTATCTTGTCTTTAAATACAGCAACAGTTGCTGAAAGTAATCTTATCTTGTCTTTAAATACAGCAACAGTTGCTGAAAGTGATCTTATCTTGTCTTTAAATACAGCAACAGTTGCTGAAAGTGCTTTTATCCTGATGAAGTTTCTTACAGCAGCGTCAATGAATGTAGCAACTTAATGAAGATATTTTTAAAATTTTGAAATCTGTTATTATATACATATGTATCATTGCCTGTCGTCCCATCTGGGGCATAGGCCACGAACAAAGTCTCTCCAGGCATCCCGGTCCTGGGCCAATCTCTCCAACTGTCCCATACATATGCATACATACACTTTTTCTTTTAGTTTTGATGAAACCGTTGGCCTTGATCACACAAAAGCTAATCTTCCCATTGTAAGAGTTCAGTTTGACAAACCAAAGTCAATAAAAAAATTTGGTAAGTTCTATGACTTGAAGTAGATCTTTTGAAATAATTTTGTTCCTCTAACACTTCCCATATGTTTGTCAAACTGAAACTGAATTTCCTCTTTTTGAAAGAGAATTCATTTTGAGAATGCATGATGAAATAGAAAATAAAATTGATTTTCTTGAAAAGCTTTACGCAACAACAAAAAATACTTAGGTGCATAAAATTATTTTTAAAATGTTATACATTCGATGGAAAGAAATATTTAAATTGTTTTCTTCGTTCAATAAAAATATTTTGGCTCTATTAGGTTCTCTAACAGGATTTCTTTGTGTAATGAGTTATAAGAAATTGTATTTAACTTCCTCATGTTAATTATTGAATCCTTGATAGAATCTATATTTGTTATAATATTAATATTTTAAAAATATGTTTACTAAAAAATAATGTGTAAATAATCAATTTTGATATATTTTATTTTACTACATCAGTGTTGTCCAACCGGTGTGACGCGGCACACTAGTGTGACGCAGCACACTAGTGTGCCACGAGAAAATTTTAGTGTGCCGCGAAAGATTTAAAAAATACCATAAATTGCTAGGCTTTTCGAACCTTCAAGTTTTGACAAAAATATCATTAACCGAAAAAGAATTGAATAAAAAAGTTTCATGTTTGTATTGTTCTGGTTGTGAGAATCTCTTGAAAGCTACAAAATTTCTCTCCTCCATTGGGAATAAATATCTGTTTTAAATAAATAAAAACCCTTTTCTGCTGTTCACTTTTTTAAAAACTTTTAATTACAGACGTATATGGATAATTTTTTGAAGAGAAGCCAGAAGGATTCCAAGGAGCATCAAAATGGAGAGAGAGCTGCGAAATCCAAGAAGAAACCAAACGGAAATATCACGAGGAATATCTTGAGTATGGTTTCATATAATGTGCAAATGATCCTTCTCTTCCGTTTTGTCTTAATTGTAACATGGCATTGTCCAACGAGTCCATGAACCCCAGTAAACTGAAGCGGCATCTGAACTCAAATCATCCAAGATTGAAAGACAAGCCTAAAAGTTATTTGGCATCCATTGGGTCCAACTTAGAGCAGCAATAAAAATAATGAAGACATTTTCCTCAATTCCTGTAAAAGCTCAGTTAGCAAGCTATAAAATTGCGAATCTTTTGGTCAAACAAAAGAAATCTCATTTGGACGCTGAGACAATCATATTGCCGTCTTTACGAATCGCAGTTGAGACTATGGAGTTGGGACCCGACGCTGTTGAAAAAATAAATAAGATTCCACTGTCTCACCAGAAGATGGGACGTCGGATTGCTGACATTTTGACAGATTTGAACAATCAAATTAAAGAGCATTTTGCGGAAGCCGACGACATCCAAAAGCTCTGGGCAATGCAAATCGATGAAAGTACTGACATAAGCGGAAAGGCGCAACTGCTCGCATATGTCATACGTGAAAGACTGCAGATGATAGACAGAGAAATGAGAGTTTGCTTATCCAGCAATGAGCCACATTTTGAGCTCATCTGCTCCAAAGAAAACGATAAAGTCTCTCATTAATTATGAAACATCTTTTGAATAAACACTGATTTCTTGTTTTTTTTGTGAGGTGTGCCGCGCAAATATTTTACCAGTTTAGTGTGCCGTGAACGATTTTCGGTTGGACAACACTGTACTACATTGTATTGTTTTTGTTTAATGTCCATAACTCTAAAATAAAACAATTTTGTTGCACTGCTGAAATGACTGTTAGATTTAGATTCATTGATTAAAATACAACAAATATTTTCTTTCCTTCTCTCAACAGCTACCATGTTAAAAATTTTGAAAATAATTTACACATTAGTTCAAGAAAATCGATATTGCACAAAAAGGTAACTGTTGTATAATTATTGATTAACAACATACCGTAATTCTGTTTCTTACTCATTTCAAAGTATGAAAACAACTAAATATTGCCTAGCATGTTCATAGGCAAACAAAGGAGTATCCTTTTTTCCATCAATCTAAAAACAGAGACAAGGGTGTCTTGTCAATGCATGTTTAATTTAATCTGACGAAGACTTGTGCGTATGTTCGCTTGTAGCATGTCTGTATGTGTAACACGGGGACCATTGATATGATCAGGTCAAGTCAACTAAGTATAACTAGCACGGTTGACACCAAAACTTTCATTATTTTACTAATATTTTAAAAGAGAATAATGTTTAAAATCTTTGGATTGTTTGAATTATAACAGAGACTGTTGCCTATATAACAGAGACTGATGCCTATATAACAGAGACTGATGCCTATATAACAGAGACTGATGCCTATATAACAGAGACTGATGCCTATATAACAGAGACTGATGCCTATATAACAGAGACTGATGCCTATATAACAGAGACTGATGCCTATATAACAGAGACTGATGCCTATATAACAGAGACTGTTGCCTATATAACAGAGACTGATGCATATATAACAGAGACTGATGCCTATATAACAGAGACTGATGCCTATATAACAGAGACTGATGCCTATATAACAGAGACTGTTGCCTATATAACAGAGACTGATGCCTATATAACAGAGACTGATGCCTATATAACAGAGACTGATGCCTATATAACAGAGACTGATGCCTATATAACAGAGACTGATGCCTATATAACAGAGACTGATGCCTATATAACAGAGACTGATGCCTATATAACAGAGACTGATGCCTATATAACAGAGACTGATGCCTATATAACAGAGACTGATGCCTATATAACAGAGACTGATGCCTATATAACAGAGACTGTTGCCTATATAACAGAGACTGATGCCTATATAACAGAGACTGTTGCCTATATAACAGAGACTGATGCCTATATAACAGAGAATGATGCCTATATAACAGAGACTGATGCCTATATAACAGAGACTGATGCCTATATAACAGAGACTGATGCCTATATAACAGAGACTGATGCCTATATAACAGAGACTGATGCCTATATAACAGAGACTGATGCCTATATAACAGAGACTGATGCCTATATAACAGAGACTGATGCCTATATAACAGAGACTGATGCCTATATAACAGAGACTGATGCCTATATAACAGAGACTGATGCCTATATAACAGAGACTGATGCCTATATAACCGAGACTGATGCCTTTATTTTCCCAGAGATATCTTCTACCAGTACCCTGATCTGTATCCGTGTCAGTCGTCCATTGATCAGATTATTGATGACATTGCTTGCATGCTTACAGTGCCTCGCTGGGAACTACATATAGTAAGTATGGTCACAATAAGAATATCAAAGTTCTTGACTTATCTTCCTAATTACAGAGTAGTTCTTATCTGAATTCACAAAAGCACCTATTTTTAGATACATTACATCAGTGGTTCCCAAAGTGGTCCCTACGGACCCCAGGGGTCCGCGGAACCGTTCAGGGGGTCCGTGGAAAATTAAAATTGATTTGGGGGTCCCTGAACAATGTCAGGGGGTCCGCGGAAGGTTTAGTATAAAAATAATAAAATTATGTTTTATTTTTAATTATTACGGAAATAAAAATAAAGAACAATGAATACTGTAGTAGCGATTTTTAGGTCCTGAGTAAAATAAAGTTGTTTGACCAAGAAAAAGAAAAAAGTATGATATTTCTACTGCTGTAACCAATCAAAATGCTTGGTTATTTGAATGGTATGTCAATTTTGATGCGTGAGAAAGGCGGAGACCCTATATATATATCTAGGTCATAAAATTACAATCTTTTAACGGAAATGACGATGATTGCAGGGTTGGGTAAATTTTGACGTGTCGGTAAGTCATATTTATCTTTTATGACTTACCGAAAGCTTTCCATTGATAATACATTTGATATGATTGGACGATTAAAAATACTTGATCGAGTCAGCAAAAAGTCTTTTTTTAAAATTCAAAATTTGACCAAACACCTTTTTAGAGAGAAAGCAAAATAATATTTAAAATATATTACGATAACATTTTTTAGAGTCCTACATTCAAGCGACAATTTATCTTTATGTAATGCTGATACGAAGTGTATAAACAAATTTTCCCAATATTAGGCTAAAAGAAGTTTAATATTGTTGGTTGGAAGTTTTGATAACATTGAATTTTTTGTTGTTATCAGATAATTTACTTTTGAACATAAATATATTTAATATTTGATACAATTTATATCTTTTGAAAACAATATGTTTCACATTTTCAATATAGTAATACCTTAAAGTTAATTTTAAAAAATAATAAAACTCATAAAGGGATCGTAAGTTTTTGAGAAAAAAAAATTAAATAGAATTGTATCCTTCCGTCTCACATCAAATAATTCTAAAGTGTTTTACTGCAGCATTCCATTGAAAATGTTGATAATTAATAGTTAAGTAACCGTTTCAAATAAAACATTTATATACAATTTTTCTTATATGTTTGTGCCCTTTCGAAAAGAAGAGTGATCCGAACAAAAAATGTAGACAGTACAGTGTTGAATATTTGAAGTAGGGCTTTATTTCATCACCAGGAAATAGTATTTCACCAATGTGTCTTCTGTGAAATAAAACTTTGCTGAATTATTCTATGAAACCTTCCAAGCTTAAGGAACATTTAATGAAAATCCATAGTGCTAACAAAGATAAAGATTTAACGATTTTTTGAAGCGTTCCAAGAAACATATTTGAAAACACCATCACTTCAACAACTCATAGGGACAACATCTAAGTGAGATGACAATGGACTGCGTGCATCTTATAACATTTCTTTATTGATTACAAAGTCTGTTAAGCCACACACGAATAGTGAAGAACTTATTTTACCAGCTGTAAGTGAGGTGATAAGCACTGTGTTGCACAAACCAGGTTTCGACATCACAAAAAGAAATCCACTGAGCAATAATTCAGTCCAAAGAAGGATTAACGAAATGGCTCAGTGTGTTGGAAATTCTTTATGTGATTACTTAAAAACATCTGAATTTTCTCTACAGCTAGACAAGTCCACTTTACCAGGAAACGAGGCTTTACTTTTAGCTCATGTAAAATTTGTAAAAGAAGAACAATTTTGCCAAAAAACTGTTGTTTGTTATATATTTGGAAATAGATACGAAAGGTGAAATGTTATTTACTGAATTAAAAATATTTTTCGATGAAAAAGCTATACTCTTGACTAATATCATTTTTGTTGCTATTGACGGTGCTCAGGCAATGGAGGAAGATACCGAGGCTTTCTGGCATACTGAAAACAAACTGTACCACATGTATGTTCAGTGCATTGTGTCATTCATCGACATCATTTAGTTGTAAAAATCTTAATGAACGTTTGCATGGATCACTAGATTATGTCATTAGAGCAGTTAATAAAATCAAAAGGATTCCTTCAATGAGATATTATTTGCTAAACTTTGTTTGGAAAATGATGAAGACTATAATTGTTTACCATTTCTCACAGACGTACGTTGGTTATCTAAAAGTGCATGTTTAAATCGATTTTATACTCTCTTTGATTCAGTGCTGGAATTCCTGGAAGGCAAAGACAATGATTTGAGACAAAATTTAATTAACTCAAAAAATGACACAGCCTACATGACAGATTTGTTTGCCAATTTTAACGAAACTAATTTGAAACTACAAGGTGACCAATTAAATTTCATCAAAACTAAAAGCGTAATCGTAATATTTGCGTTTATTGCAAAACGTTTTCTGTATTAACAAAACTTGGGGAGAGGAGAATGTTCTCAGATTCCAAATCTTTCGAAATTGCAAAAATAGATATGAAGATTTGCTTGCCTACTGTCAACACTTAACGGCTCTTCATGCAGACCTGAACCAACGATTCGAAAAAATTCTTCACTTTGATATTCCCGACTGGGTGTTGAACCCTTTTGCTCGGGGACAAACTCAGAACAGATCCCAGACAGAGATGAATCCATACTAATACAGGAGCATTTTATTGAATTATCCACAAATGAGGAACTTAAACCAATTTTTGAAAAAGGATACCACAAATTATGGTTACAAAAAAAGAGACCCAAATTTTATATCCTGCATTATGGGTTATTGTACAAAAGTTGTTGACTGCTTTCCCGTCTTCCTGTTTGGAAGAACGTGGATTCAGTGACGTCATGAACCACATCACAAACAAACGAAACCGGCAAGAAATTAGTGGTCGTGGGGATTTGTGTTTGCTACTCACAAACATTGAGTCGGACATTAATCCACTCATAAAATTATTAAAATCTCATCGAGTTCAGCCAAGTCATTTATTTTTAAAAAATTTAACAAGTTTAATTTGAATAAATAATTCTTCAACAAAATGTTGTTTTGTAAATTAGTAAATTTGTATACTATACATTTATGTAGCGTTTTCACTTGGGGGTCCGTGGGCACGTTTTGACTACAAAAGGGGTCCACGGGTAAAAAAAAAGTTTGGGAACCACTGCATTACATGATGAAAGAGCGCACAGGTTTTTTCTTTTTCAGACCATGGGAGGTAACCACTGATTAACTTTCAAGGGAGTTATTGAACTTTGCTTGATGAAACAAAAACAGACATTTGTTTATTTAATAGTGTCATCTTTGCCACTTGGTTCCTTAAGATCTAAGTCATAATTTAAGTTATGAAGTTAAATATTACATTTATTTTATTAGATTTAAGTATTAACTTTTCAAGAATTTGCACTATTTAAAAACCATTTTAATTTATATGAATTTTGTCATAACTTTAAAAAGTACCCTGCCATTTAACTGTTACGGACATCCCTGGCATGAAGCAACAATAAGAAAAAAAATAATTTTTTTTTAATAAATAAAAAGCAAGAATAAGGAACAATCTGTGGCTCACTACAATTAAAATATCAAGAAAATTATTTTATAAACTGTGTACCCAGGGTGGGGAACATTTCTTTGTTAACCAAAAAATGTGCAATATAATTTTATGTTGGAAAATCACATAATTTTTCAAAATGAGATTTGAAAACCAGTAAAACAACTGGACTGTCAATTTTGACCACTTGTCAAAAAAAGTGATAATTTTTCATTGACTTTTATTTTTTGATTGATAGTTGGCAACAAGTAAAGGCTTGGTGTCTGGTGACCTGCACTTTGAGGACAGTCAAGGAACCCATGTGGATTGTCAGCTTTCTACATCAGTAAGTCTGACATTTGTAACCATGTGGATCGTCAGCTTTCTACGGCAGTGAGTCTGTCTGTCAGACATTTGTTCTGATGTCACTTTTAATTTAAATTTCAAAACAAGCCTTGCATATATTCAGTGGCAGGAATCTTTAAAGTTACCAATTAATATCAACCATCTACTTATACTAATTTCACTTTAATATCACATTTCAGGGAGTTCAGATTGCAGCACATACTAAGGAGATGCAAAGTACCTAAACCAGTTGATGTTAATTTTTCAACACTTGTTATGCTACATTCTAATTGTTATGTTTATTTTTACATTTGGAATTTTTATTTTTAAAGTTTGTCGGTTGCATCTAAATTTTTAGTTTGAATAATTCATTGAACATGAAATATATGGGGCTGATAACTGATTTCATTTCATTGTGAACTTTCCTGAAATGAACTGTAAACAAATCTTTATTTTAAATGAACTATAAACAAATCTTTATTTTAAATGAACTGTAAACAAATCTTTATTTTTGACTGTGAAAGAAAAACTTGTTTATTTGATATCTTTTCAACTTAATGCTCCAAACTCTTTCTTGTTTAAATATCAGAAAGCCAAAATGGCAACCACGCCATCAAAAGTATTTAATCTGAAATGTTTGTGGAAATATTGTGTTAAAGATTTATATTTATAACTTCTATTAATCTCTGCCATAATCTTAAGTTATTTGCTGTCATTGATTCCTCATGTCACATGTCACATTTCTAAATGATAGGGGGAATATGGGACCTGGATTATTCGCAATCCAAAATCTAATTGTTTGAAAAATGTAAAGATAGATTAATCTTAATAACCATTGTTCTCATTAAGGGGTTTCTACTTATTCTTTTCACAATATTTTAATTTTTTCAAATCATGTGAAGTTTATAAATAATGCCACGAGACATATTTATATTTTATATATATGTACATGTTTAGCCTTGCAAAAAAAATTAGAACAATTGAAATAAAACAATTTAAAAATTAAACTTATAATCATTTAATTTACAATACTCCTACGTAACAATAATATTGGAGTATTTAGATACATGTAATTATTTAATTTATCTTATCTACTGCTGTTTGATGGAAATTTTATTTAGACCAGACCATTCATATAATTTTATTTAGACCAGACCATTTATATCATTTTAAACTTTTGTTTCTTTCTTCAGATCTTCAAACTGAAGCTCGCTTTGTCCTGGTTGTTGAAAAAGATGCAACATTTCAAAAGTTGTTAAGCCATCAGTTTTGTCAAAAGATGGGGAAATGCATCCTCATAACTGTAAATATTTCATCTCATCACATTAGCTTATCATGGTTATTAATATTAATTGTTTTATAACAAAAATCTCATCTTCTCCTAAATATTTAACTTACATTTTTGACTGACTAATCTGAACATATAACAGAACAGCTACACATTGATTTATGTAAGTTATTACCTCCCCATTTCCACAGTCTCAATTCAGTGATAAAAAAATCCTCAAATTTTAGACAAAATTATTTTCTTAGGGTAAAGGCTTTCCTGACAATGCAACTCGTTTGCTCCTCCAGGAAATATCCACAACTCACAGGATCCCAATGTTTATATTAGTTGATGCAGATCCACACGGCATTGAAATTATGGCTGTTTACAAGTTTGGATCCAAAGTAAGATTAGATCCAAAGTAAGATTAGATCCAAAGTAAGATTAGATCCAAAGTAAGATTAGATCCAAAGTAAGATTAGATACAAAGTAAGATTAGATACAAAGTAAGATTAGATACAAAGTAAGATTAGATACAAAGTAAGATTAGATCCAAAGTAAGATTAGATCCAAAGTAAGATTATATCTAAAGTAAGGTCATTATGTAAATCTGCTATTATAAAACCCTTGCTGAAAAAAAAAGGGTTAGACCAAAACAATTTAAACAACTATCGACCTGTGTCTAATATTTCATTTTTGTCGAAAGTCATTGAAAAACTAGTCTTAAAACAACTTTTTTCTTATCTAAATGACCACACTCTATTAAGTCCTAATCAGTCGGCCTACAGACCTTCTCACAGCACAGAGACCACTCTGTTGAAGGTAACAAATGACCTCCTGCTCGCACTGGACAGTGGGAAAATTTCTATATTGGTCCTCTTAGATCTTAGTGCAGCCTTTGACACTGTTGACCATCAAATACTGCTGAAAACCCTGCAAAATTATTTTGGAATTTCTGGCTCAGTTCTGGCTTGGTTTCAATCATACTTATCTAACAGATCACAGGTAGTATCAGTAGATGGTTGTATCTCTCACAAAGCTGACTTGCTTTATGGTGTGCCTCAGGGTTCTGTTTTGGGTCCGGTACTTTTTGTACTGTATACAAGACCGCTACTTCTACTGCTTGAAAAGCATTCAGTTAAAAGCCAATCATTTGCAGATGATACTCAACTATATATTCACACTGATCCCTCTAATATGGACTCCGGTGTCCAATTGTTGCAGGAGTGCATTGGTGAAGTGAAGTCTTGGATGACGTTAAGCAAACTCAAGCTGAATGATGACAAGACTGAAGCACTTCTATTTTGCAACAATAAATCACGCAGTACTTTGTCTCTTCCGAAGTCAATTCACGTAGCCAGTTCGGATATTCTGTTCACAACATCGACTAGGAATCTTGGCTACATTATTTCTGACAACATGTCTATTAACAACTTCATCAATCACATCTGTCGCTCTGCCTACACTGCCATTCGTCAGATCAGCTCAATCCGTCATTACTTAACAGTTAGTGCCACAAAAACACTAGTCTGTGCTCTTGTACTGGCTCGTATGGATTACTGCAATTCTCTTCTGTCAGGTGTGCCAAAACAATGCATTGAAAGACTACAGAAAGTTCAAAATTCAGCTGCCAGACTGGTGCTCAATGCAAAAAAACATGACCATGTTACTCCACTTCTTCGCTCACTTCATTGGCTGCCTATACAAGCCCGTATTGATTACAAACTGGCCGTTCTCTGTCACAATTTCTTTTCGGACTCAAGCCCATCGTATCTTACTGAACTTTTGTCGGTCTACTCACCCACTCGCAAGCTAAGATCTTCTGCAGACACACGCGTTCTCTCTGTTCCTACGACACGCACCAAAACGTTTGGTGAAAGGTTGTTCTCTTTTTGTGCAGCCAAACAATGGAATTCTCTACCATTACACATACGTGGTATTCAAACAACCAAGTCCTTCAAGACTGCACTTAAGACACATCTTTTCAAAATTTATTTTTAAAATTGATGAAACAACATTTCTTGTAAATGATTAACGTAGCTTATGTATAATGTATTGTAATTGTGTGTGTTTGTTGTGATATGAATGTTAATTTAATACTTATAAGTATGTTATTTCTTTCATGTAAAGCGCTGTGAGCCCAGTTCCTTACTGGGATACAACGCTATATAAATAATCAATTTATTATTATTATTATTAAGGTTAGATCCAAAGTAAGATTAGATCCAAAGTAAGGTTAACTTAAATTTACTCCTGGATGTCAGGTTGTTAAACAATTATTTTTTTATAATAATTTTTTTTTGGGTGGGGGCGCATGTCTAGGTGGGGGCGCATGTCTAGTTTTAAACATAAGCCATATTCATCAATGAGATCTTTATCTTACCTATTTATAACATCTTCAAAACTGTACAAAAGTTGTCTACATGTTCCAGAGCCAAGCATTTGACAGTAAGAGTTTAGCTGTTCCATCAATGGAATGGATAGGGATTCTACCAGAGGATATACACAGGTAGAAATATACTCACATTTTTAACAGTTAACCCGTCTTAAGTGCAGGACTGGTCATTTTTAAATTCTAGCTTGTTAACCGTAACTTCAATTCATCCGCATAGGCCTATTACCCAGAGTTAATTTTTTGGGGGTCAAATATAAAAACAACCATGAAACTATCTTGATTCGAGCGATTTCACGATTTAAAAATAATATGTCATTTTAATATGTAGGGGGCGCGGTGGACTGTCGGAACGAGGCAAAAGAGAGTCACGGGTTTGAGCCTCGGTGCTGGCAAGGCCCCCTCAGCATTGTGCTAGCCACACAATCCCTTTGCTCGTTAGTGGTGGCTCAATGAAACTTGTGAACGCTACTTCACTTGCCCCATAGGCCGATGTTGAGGACTG
>CALYLW010001213.1:25505-197794 GCA_944989445.1 Ampullaceana balthica | reverse complement strand
CAATGTCATAACTTGGGCTAGGCTGTGGGGCGCATTTCCTGAGTGGAAGAAATTAAAATCCGTCGTTGTTGAGGACTTTTGGCTCTATTGTCTAGGAGTAATATTCTTTAATGGCTCTAGCCCCCAGTGTTAAGTATTAATACCTATCTTGAACTGCAATACTTACACACATATAAATGACACTTAACACCTCTGTGTACAACAGAGAGAAATATTTATTTACATAGATAAAACATATATATACAAAATGAATAGGGTATAAAACATGTAGAATGTACACAATAATAATTCAGGTACAAAATATCTAAAATAAAGGTACGTTCACAATTAATTGGATACTACATCCCTTGATTCGGCTCAGCTCTGCTATATATCTGCCGACCTCACACACTGTCTCAGGTAACGGGATCAGTCAGTGTTCCGCCTCACTGGTCAGCGATGCTTAACCCACACATCGTCCGATAGGCCGATCAACACCACGCCCCTCAGTTACTCAATGACTGACAGCTGGCTCCAATGTTACTAACAGTATCTTCTCGTCCGGCTCAGGGTCGTCTTCCCACTTTTGCCTAGCACGTCTGGTACTCAGCTCTAGGCTAGCTTGCCTAACCGCTATTCTCCGCTATGACCTACTATACTAGCTGAAGACAATAAAAATAGTGCATACCTTAACTAACAATCAATAATCAATATAGTTAAGGATAAAAACATTTAACTATATACAAAAAACATTTCAACTGCTATTACTAAGTACTCAACCTGGGAACAAACTTCTCAGCTAGGCTCCTCTAATCAAACAGTCACACCTCAGAACTCAATCTTATGGTGGTCTGTGACTGTGATCTTCTGAGAGAGAGAGGACGCCTTAGGGTTTTGCTGGGGTATATATTGGGCTGCTCACCGCGTGGGTGGTGACCCGCTGTCCCAGATTACTAACCGTTACAATTGGCTATTCAACTGGGTGGCATGGGTCAGCGTGCAACTCTTAATTTGATTGGTCAGCCCTCATGTACCAATTCCTTTGCACGTGCTCGCATGCATACATTCAGGCGTCATCAGGCACCTGACACGTGATCACATGTGACTTAAGTAGTTGTAGCGTCCTAATAAATTGTCCATGACCCATCAGATTATTCCAAAATCTTTGTCCACTCAAGGTCAGCGTCTGAACCCCTATCCCCCAATGGTTCTAAACTGAATGAGATTCTCAAACCATTATTAAGGTACTTAACACTCCCCCCCTCTTACTCTTTGACAATACTTGTATTGTCACATATAACATTACAAGTTGAGTAATAAAAAGTCTAATTTTCTAATACAACATAGTAATTAGAATTATATGGTCATGAAAACATCATGCAAGTTCAAAAAGATTATAAATCCTAACAAAACCAATTCAATGTCACACAAGACAATATCAAACATCTAAAATTCATAAAATGCCAATGCAACACATCATGTGTATCAAATACATATAGGCAATTATTACAACATTACTAACTCTCTAAATCATCAAGTCTTAACTAGTAGTTATAAAATTTTTAACATTATACTATTTATCTGCAATGAAAAAATATAACAAATCATTTTGATATCCAAACTTTCATTTTCAAGGTTAGAAAACAATAAACCATTTTAAAGCATCATATACTTATAAATATCATCAAATTCAAAGTATGCATCATAATATGTCAAATCATCAATTTGAAATATAAAAATACTCTCTAAAAACCCACATTTGACCAACTTGACTCATCAATGGTCATATCTGATTTGTATATATCCATCACGTGATCCTCACATGTGATGACCTTGAGCGAAGCGTCACTCACTGTGGTCACTTCCCTTTCTTTTGTTACGTTAACCGTAACGGTCGCTCCCATTAACTGTTGC
Organism: Ampullaceana balthica; assembly: GCA_944989445.1. Taxonomy (NCBI): domain Eukaryota; kingdom Metazoa; phylum Mollusca; class Gastropoda; family Lymnaeidae; genus Ampullaceana; species Ampullaceana balthica. The sequence goes on along the minus strand of CALYLW010001213.1, from coordinate 195,901 downwards.
GCGCTTTGTTTGCCCTTCTCACAAAGACGCGAAGTTCGCTCCATCGGTCACGGTTACTTCACCTTGACCCCCCTCCGTCTTGCTCATCTTCACGCTGGCCGTGGCTTGCCTGAGCCGTTTGTCTTTGATGTCCACCGCTTCTGCCCTACCGTCATCTCCCCTCGCTGCGGGTAACCTTGAGTTGGTGTTGTCTGTCTTTGTTTGTGTAACAACGTCTAACGCCTTTGTCTTAAGTAAAGGCGTGACCTTTTCACTTGCCAGTTCAGTAGCGTGCCTCCCTTTCTTAATGACATTTGACCCAGTTTGGTCATCGTTATTGGCCAAGGTCAACATTTCTTCCTTAGTTTCATTGTTAACTGTTAACAGGTTCTTCTTGTCTTTGTTTACTAACCATTTGGTAGTAACGTCCTCTGAAATCTTAGCTAATTCGAATTCGAGTTTACGCTCTTTTTCATCTATTTCTAGCTTTATTGACTTCAGTGTCATAAGAATATTTTGTTCTTTTTGTTCACCTAACCTAGTTTGTTCTTCACTATGTATTTCTTCCTTCTGTATTTCTTCTTTTAGCAGCAAAATTTCTTCCAATGACAATTTTTCTTCTCTTATTTTCCTTCGGAACGTATCCATTCTAGTCATTAGTTTTTTATGAATCTCTGTAAATACTGTACGTTTTTCATCCAACAACGTATTTCTTTTTTCTATTAATATTGATATTTCTTTCTCAAAGTGTTGTCTTACTGATTCTTCATGAATAAAAATTTCTATTTCTATTTCTTCGAAACCCATTTCTGTGGCTTCATATCTAAAATCTTCTAAAGATTTACCCAAATGCAACATTGAAAGTGTCGGAAGAAAAGACATTTCTAAAAGAGTTTCAAAAGACTTTGAACACAGAAAATGAAGTAACAGCACCTTACAAAACAAGACTTAACAAAAAATGCTACATACTATATACTAACCTATTTATTACTAGTAAAGTCGAGAAAAAATGTAATAGGAGTCCCCAACGAAATTACTTTATCGTTCTTACGGGCATACGAACTCAGATTACATTACTCTTGAACATTCTAAACATATAAATATAACACATAGTACTATTCTAAGAACTAAGCAAAATATAAGTGGCTCTGCTAAATTGTAAACAGTACGGACAATAACAAACTTTCCTTACCTTCCCCTTGAATTGTTTCCCCTGTTTGCCTAACGCTCGTGGCCCTGAGCGAGGTTGAACTCTTGAACCTGCTGGGTCCTGGTCCGTCTGCTGTTGGTCGTGTTACGTAATATTGGCACCTCTAGTCTCTAGCCTCACTCACAGCAGTGTTTCAGAGTTTATTCTGGTTGATTAAAATTTGAACACGAATTAATACATGAATAAAAAGATTTTAAACATATCAAACTTATCATGTAATAAAATAATGTATAATGCTACAATTCAACTAACAACAATAGTTCAGCTAATAGTCCCTAAGGTCCACAAGCCCTAACAAATAACTTAGGACGAGCTCCCACTGTTGAGTAACTTAACAGCACTGTTTTCAACAGCCCCCACTGTTAAGTATTAATACCTATCTTGAACTGCAATACTTACACACATATAAATGACACTTAACACCTCTGTGTACAACAGAGAGAAATATTTATTTACATAGATAAAACATATATATACAAAATGAATAGGGTATAAAACATGTAGAATGTACACAATAATAATTCAGGTACAAAATATCTAAAATAAAGGTACGTTCACAATTAATGGATACTACATCCCTTGATTCGGCTCAGCTCTGCTATATATCTGCCGACCTCACACACTGTCTCAGGTAACGGGATCAGTCAGTGTTCCGCCTCACTGGTCAGCGATGCTTAACCCACACATCGTCTGATAGGCCGATCAACACCACGCCCCTCAGTTACTCAATGACTGACAGCTGGCTCCAATGTTACTAACAGTATCTTCTCGTCCGGCTCAGGGTCGTCTTCCCACTTTTGCCTAGCACGTCTGGTACTCAGCTCTAGGCTAGCTTGCCTAACCGCTAATCTCCGCTATGACCTACTATACTAGCTGAAGACAATAAAAATAGTGCATACCTTAACTAACAATCAATAATCAATATAGTTAAGGATAAAAACATTTAACTATATACAAAAAACATTTCAACTGCTATTACTAAGTACTCAACCTGGGAACAAACTTCTCAGCTAGGCTCCTCTAATCAAACAGTCACACCTCAGAACTCAATCTTATGGTGGTCTGTGACTGTGATCTTCTGAGAGAGAGAGGACGCCTTAGGGTTTTGCTGGGGTATATATTGGGCTGCTCACCGCGTGGGTGGCGACCCGCTGTCCCTAGATTACTAACCGTTACAATTGGCTATTCAACTGGGTGGCATGGGTCAGCGTGCAACTCTTAATTTGATTGGTCAGCCCTCATGTACCAATTCCTTTGCACGTGCTCGCATGCATACATTCAGGCGTCATCAGGCACCTGACACGTGATCACATGTGACTTAAGTAGTTGTAGCGTCCTAATAAATTGTCCATGACCCATCAGATTATTCCAAAATCTTTGTCCACTCAAGGTCAGCGTCTGAACCCCTATCCCCCAATGGTTCTAAACTGAATGAGATTCTCAAACCATTATTAAGGTACTTAACAGCCGAAAAGGTCTGAAAAAGGGGTTATTATTATTATTTTAATATGTACATAAGGGCCATCCATAAAGTACGTCACGCTCCAAAGGAGGGGGTATAAGAAAGTGTAACAGTTTGTGACAGGGGGGAGAGGGGGTCCGGCCACATGTGACGTCACAGTGTTTTATATTAAATTTCAATTATTTTGTTAATAAAACATGAATTTTTGTTGGAAAGTATGACATACTTTAGGAGGTTCAAGATTTGTGACAGTTTGTGACAAGGGGGAGGGGGGAGTTAAAATGGTCAAAAATAGCATGACATACTTTATGGACGGCCCCATATGACTTATGATTAAATATGGGTGAGACTGCAATCAGGCTTTTAGGCAAATATATATATACTGGATTGTTCTGGGGTGCCTACGGCACCCACTTTCTTCAAAAGCCAAAGTAACTTACATGAATGTTATTGCATGCGTTCGAATCAGTGTGTCCACAACCAAAAGTTGTTATGTGAATGAGTTCAATAAAAAGAATGAATAATTTAATTTCAGTTTATTAGAATGATTTATTTTTCACAAAATTTCTCTATATATCCCAAAATTAAAATTTATGCTCAAACAATGACCTCATATAATATTTTAGGGCGAGAAACACCACACGCTCTGTTAATCTGGAAACCAAAATGATTATGATTTTACGTCTATATTTTCATTTTTTAAAAAATATGCTGATTATGTCCCTTAGCGATAAAGAATGAGTGACCTGGGCTTTTATATTATTTACTAGGGGTTGTAGGGCGCCAACGGCGCCCACTTTTTTCAAAAGCCCAAGTAACTTATCCTTGTTTGATAAATACGAAATATTAAACTTACTGAAATGTACACAAAGTATTTTATAATTGTTTGGGTAATTGACGTCTTGGTATCATTTTGGTTTCGAGATTAACTTCTATGGACTGTTGTACTATGTCCCTCAGCGTTACGGAATGAGTGACTTGTGCTTTTATTATATTAGATATGTAATTAAAACAGGGTATGTATAGGGCTGACAGGACATCTTTTCAGGCCTATACAAACTACATACCGTTTTAATAGCATTTATATTTGATTTATGATTGCTGTTTACTCTTTAGTTTAAGTCATGACTTTCTTATCAACACTAAAACACTTTTGATGTCACCAATGTACGGTGTGGGTGCAGTGGGGGGGGGTGGTTGGAGTCTTGTTATATTCTTTGGGGTTTTGAGAACTTAAGAAAAATCCATCGCTGCCACTTATTGGTATTTTTGTTCAATTGTTAACCATTCCTCAAAAATGAGCTGTCTTAACAACCTTTGAAAAACCTATTTCTGTGGGCTGTTCCTTCTGAAGATCTGTTACATTAAAAGACAGTTATCTTGGTGGATTGAATCCCATTCCAAGTGGTGCTGAATTTTTATTGAACTTTAATATTAAATGTGTTTTCTATTGCATGTAAAACCCAAAAGATTCACGTATTTTGTGTTGCATGGTAAACCCAATGATTAACGTTAATTTTGTTTGTTTGTTTGTTTGTTTGTTTGTTTGTTTGTTGCTAATAAGACTAACATTAAATGAGTACATGTATTTATACAAGTTTTGATTAAAATCCATAATTTCTGGTGGATCTCTCAAGTTAATAGATACAATGTATTTGTTGATAGTTTTAAAAGCTAAATCCAACCAATCATTTGACTTTCAGGCTTCATGTTCCCCAGTCAGCACTGATTCCAATGTCAGCCAGAGACTTGAACAAGTGTCATAGCCTCAAAGGACGACCGTATTTTCTAAATGATATCAGCATTTTATCCCAGGTATAAGTAATGTCTTGTTGAGCCCAATATTTTGTATTTTCGAATTTTTTCATTCCTTTAAAATGTGCAGTTTGTATTTTTTTTTGGGGTTTTATTGATTACTTTATTAACACTAGGAAAGTAAGTTCTATCTTTGAAATAAATTGAATATGCAAATGGATCTTAAAACATAAAAAGCTTATTCTTGTTTAGTAAATACACTGAGTAGCTTGGCGATGGATGTTGTGGCCTTCAATATCAGGTTTATTGTTAGACACAGAAACAATAATACAATTAGTTGTAAAGCTTTCTTCTCATGTTGACAACCACAATGGTTATGAAACCAAAGATTTATGAACCAACCCAAGAGCTTATTTATTCTTCATCGTGGTCAGAACTAACAAAGTAGAAACTATAATTATGATAGTAAAGAAAACAAAAAACAAATTTTAGCAACATTTGAAATATATTTCTGAAGTTGATAGATAACTTGTTTAATTTACAAAACTCCTATGTTAATTAATGGATATATTACATATACTGATAGATAACTGAATCAGTGGAATATAATACATTGACTACTGCATTCATTATACCAAAGAATGTGCTGAAAATAAAGAGTATTTGAGTTAGAAATAAATTTCTCTTCTGACAAGGGATTTTTTCATCGAACATAGTAGTAGTAGTCCTAAAATGTGCATCATTCATTCATTTAATTTAGCTCATTGTCATAGGAAATATTTAATTGAAAGATTATTTAAATATATCTATGTAACCTAGTATTCAGTCACCTGACACAAACTCAAGTGAAGTTTACATGTTCCATGTTGTAGCTGTATGTGTCAAACACCTAACATTTATATTTTCAGCTTGACATGTTGATAGAGTTGGGAAAGAAGGCAGAGATTCAGTGTCTGGACTCAATCAGTTCAAACTATTTGTCTGACATTTATCTTCCATCTCGTCTGAGTCTTCTCTTGTCATAAAATTTCAAGTTGAACATTTTTTTAACCATAGATAAAACAGTGCACAAAATTTTACATGTCATTATTCAGGAAAATATTTGCACCCTGTAAATATCTGTTTTAGAAAAAAATCTTAATAAAATCCTGAGACGATCATCTTAAAGAATATTTTTTTTTCATTCAACCCAAAGTGGTAGACCACGCGAGGTCTCTTAACCCCTTTACCGGTTGTCCCGACTATATTCGTCTTGATCTATTGACCTTTACACGGTAGGCCCGACTATAATCGTCCAAATGATATTATGATCTGCAGTATGCGGCAGACTCGATTATTCTCGTCCAAAATGCTATGATGTAGTTACAGTGCTCAAAACTATGGGAAGCCATAGGCCTCAAAAATACCTAAAAATACCCAATATACCTAAAAATACCCAATATACCTAAAAACACCTATTATTTAGAAGACTGCCAGCAACACTTTAGCAAGTTATATGTGCATAGGTGGCAGTAAATAACAGTGTACAAGTGTTTCTTTTTGAGAGTTCTACACAACAACAAATGTTACAGACCTTCCAGTTGTTCAGATCCCTTGAAATATTTTATTTTGATGGTTATGAAACAATCAAATTTTTGTGTACACTATGACCTCTTTGGTCTACCATAATGTTTTAGATTTATTCGCCAAATAAGGGTTAGTTTTAAATTTTTTAATACCTGGTTAAGGGGTTAAATAGGTCCCAAATTTAAAAATTACATTAGTACCACGAGTGTTACTGGTTTTTTGCAATTCATTTTATTACTAATATTAATGTTTAGTTGACATAGGTTTCTTTAAATTGGCTTTATAATCAAAACTAATAAAAGAAATATGTTTTTCATAAATTTGCACTTTAAAGCTTTTCCATTTTCTGCACAATACCAGTAATATTTGGTACATTTCAATTACTTCCAAAGGGAACGTACGAATGAGTCTAAACAAAGCCACAAGTTAACTATTTTGATTGTCTCACTCATTTTATTATCCTGATAAATGTACACTTGAGAGAGAGAGAGAATACAGTTTGTAATACAAAGCAAACAATCAAATGACTAAACATGATCAAAGCTAGACGTCGGCTGGTGAGGGCAAGCAGTAGAAACTCAAATCTTTTCCACATTAAATTGTTTTGCTTTTAATGCTCAAAGGTAACTGAACTGATAAGTCAAACAACAGTAAATCTATGAAAATGTAGAGTTGACCATAAATATAAGAGAATATGTTATCAATAACTAGATTTTGACTTGCTAGTTTTGATGACCAGCTTCATTCAATGACTATAACAATTGATAGTAATATCTGTAGACATAATTAGACCAAAAATATATCTGATACTTAGGAGATTTTAAATAAAAAAATGTAAATTTCAATAGTTAAAAGTTAATGTAAAGGTATTATTGATAATTGACTGTTACCTACACAAACGTCAAAATGTTCATGTTGGACAGATGTAACACTGAATTAATTCTTGTTGTTGCACTACCATTCAGTGGCAATTAAATTAATTATTAGGGGTGTACCGCAATGTTTTTATAAATCCGGCTCCAGCAGGATTTCACTTCATAAATCCTTAATATATATATATTTCAAAAATTTGAATCTGGCTTAGCCCTATTAATTATCTTTAAAAAAAAAGTTATGTACAATGCATCAGGATACCCTCCCCTTCTAACTTGGAAATCATCAGGTGGTAAAAATATTTTTCATACCAAGATCTCTGTAAAATAAATAAATAAATCAAACAGAAACTACTTGTTGAAACTGTTTTTAGGTGAAGGTCATCTAATTATAGTACAACTAGGATTCCGAGAGGCTAAGTAGTAAGTTTGACGTGCATAAACTAGACTCAGGTGTAAGACTTGGTTCCAATTGATTCTTCTTCAAACAGTAACACACAGAGACGGGTTTGAACACAAAAATCATTTCAATATCACAATGAAAGCTTGAATACAGAGGTCACAGAATTAAATATAGAATTGAGAATACGGCAGAGTTCATGCAAGAAATAAACTCATTTCAATGGTAGGTAGTAAACCTTTTATCACAATTATCAATGAGAGTCTCAATATTATCATGGGTTGGGGAATATTTTCTCTCAGTTTTAGGAAGTAAATGTCTAACAGTTAAAGTATTCACGGCTTATATATTGCCAAGTCAGGAACAGCTTCCTAACTTTTTGCATAGTATTGAACTTTCACCAGACTTGATGTTTGTTTCAAAGCTAGTTTTTGTGTCATAGCTTGATGTCATCTGTGGTTTGAATTCAAGCTGACATCTAAAGTGAAGAGCTTCATTCAAGCAATAGAAAGTTGGTTTTGAAGGATTATCTTTTAAACAATATTCAACTGACGGCTCTGGTCACTTATTTCATTCATTGAAAGTACCCCCCCCCCAACCAAGTCAGTCTGGTATTATGTATTTTGTCACATCATCTTGGGCTGACCCCATTTTACTCTTGACATGTAAATGTCAGTTATTTTTGTCTCCATGATAAACTGTGTGTAATTTAACCAGACCAAGCCATAGACATTTTCCAATGAGACAGACAAATGTATTGGGTTGACACTCGTATTACTGCCAACACTGGATTTTATCATCAATTATTACAGTGGTATTTATTTTTAACAACTTTTCTAAATGGTCACTTGTAAAAAAAATTATAGTCGGTCACAAAATCATAATAAAATGTCCATTTTGTCAATGAGAATGTAACAACATAAGTACAATAAGTAGATGCACATATTTTACAACAAAATAAGTCCAAGGTAAATTCATGTTAGATTCTCAATAAGATTGATTTTAGTGTAAAAATATAATCTGGTCTAAAAATAAATATTTCTAATGAAACAAGTAAACATTGGAATGTACCGGTATTTAATAGCATACAAAGTCATCACAAATGATCAACCACAAGGAAATTCTCACTAGTTTGTTGGAAAATATTCATTTCAAATACTGCAACTATCATGGAAAATAAAAAAAACTATGTTTAAAACCAAAAAAACTTTAAAATTTTATTTTTAAAAACTGTTTAGCTATAAAAAAAATCCTGTACAGTAAAGTAACCAAGCAATGTAATCTAAGAATACTAAGATTCCACAATATATGGGCTTTGAAATCCTGCCTTTTTAAATAGAAGATGAATAGAATTATAAAATTTACAATAGATGTGAACATTAAAATGTCTGAGAATATACTAGTAAAAGGTTTTTATAAACTTTTTAAGTTCAGAAACAAAAATCACAATTGTTACTTTGAACATTCATATAGTTTGGTACATCCCCAAAATAGAAAAGATTTATTATTTAAACTTGAATTAAAAAAGGTAAAATGTAAAAATAGGAATGTTTATTTTGACATTTATACAGGAAACTACTTTCTGAAATATCTCATTTTGTACTTACATAAAGTATTATGAGAACAGACATCTAATAAATAACTAAAAGGATTTTCAAAGATGACCAATGAAATGACCAAAGGTGTAAAGAAAGACAATTTCATTCCTCAATGCATGGTCTTCCAGGCTCTGCTAATGCACTAGTAAGGCCTTGATGTGTCTGGCATAAATTCATTGTGTTTAGTGTTTGTTTTCCAACAAACCATCATCACATCTTTCTCAAACGTGTTTGAGTTAATGTGACAAGGAATGGCACAGACAATAACATTAGGTTTAAATAAACCTTCCGTCAAGAATAAATTATAATAATTCATGTAAGAAAGTCCTAGATAGAGAAGATATTTGTTTCAATACATTTCCTACGTTAAGTGAGCATGATTTAGTCAGGATATTAGGAGGGAAAAAGTCAGCCCTAATAATTCATTGAAAAATCTTCAGAGACTTACGCTGCACAATTATTAAATAAAGTAGGGTACAAAATTTAGAACATTCAATATTGATGCAATTAACATTAAATTTTGTTTTTTTGTTCACTAATTAAGGAGCTGATTCAATTCCTTTAACTTTAATTAACAAAAATGAAGATCTCAACAATGACCATCGACCTACACATCAACTTGACTCATGAGTGAGTGAAATAATAAAGAATATAAGGCCATCAAAGATATACAAAGTTATAAATAGAAGGGAATGTTAATTTAGGCAGCAATGACACAACTTTCACAACCTTAGTAAATATCTTGTAACAGAACAACCAAAAAATGTGTTGACATCACAGGCAGCATTTGAGAGAGAGAGCCATGCAATACTCCTTCTTACACATGGAGTAAACAAAGATTAAAAAACAGAAAACTCTGCAGTAATTTAAAAAAAATCTTTCTCAATTATTTTGGAGAACAAACTTTTCATTAATCAACATCATCCTAATAGTCAATTGAAAATATTTAAAATTTTGTTATAAATATTTAATATAAATATGTATTTTTAGTATGTTGAAGACATTAAAAGTATTTGAAGTAAGATCTGTTCAATAACAATGCACATGAAGCAATGTCAATGGCATTCTTCTTTATCTACATATGGTATAAAACTTTTCATTGGGAACTACCAAATCAAAAATGTTCTGGATTTTTATGGAAAATTAAAGCTTGCAATCTACAGTCAATAATGTTTTTCCACTATGAATTGTTATCATCATAGAAATGTATAGTTTCAACATCAACTAAAATAAATCCTAGATCAGTAAGAATTCCATAAAAACAATGCATATTTGCTTACAGTTGATGAATGAGGAAAATGTTACGTTGGTGGGACATATTTTTAAAGTGAGTACACTAAATGAATAGTTTAAAAGAAAAGGTAACAAGTATTAAAACTGCTCGTTGAAATCTGCGGCCACCTGATTTAATCTGCCACTCTTCGCGTCTGAAATTGCTCCCCAGAGATCAAAGACAAAATCATCTGTAAACCCAAACATGCCAAGATCTGAATCATCAACTCCGATGGCAAAGTCACTTGGATTGTTGGCCTTTCTTCCTATTTCCCAGATTGTTTGGGCTGAAAATAAAATGTATTGAAATAACACATCAATAAATTCTTTACATATACCAGCATGCAAAAAATAATACGATTGATATCTAATGACTTAGGACCAGATCATTAAATACCAACAGAGAGATTTTTATTGGGAAATGTGCAAGGATTTAATGAGAAAAGGATTTTATTTTTAAAAAATTTATATCACTTGTATTTCAACACCATTATCGGCACTTTAAAATATATATTGACTAAATGAAATGTACATCAAATGTTAAAATGTGACCAACATTCAATAAATACCTAATTCTGTGTCATTAATACCCATAAAGGACTCCAGTAAATTGTTGATCTTATCAGTAGCAACATTGACCACATCATCAGGCTGAAAACATAAATGTATTTATCAAGTAGTACGATAAAGATAAATACATATTTTAACATCTAATTGCTATGAAAACAACAAATGATTTAAAAATTAATTCACAATTGTCTGTGCCAATGCTGATCAGGGGTGCCACTCACTGGAAGCTGTAAACCCTGAAATCCCTTTTTTAAAATTTCTTGAATACTGAAATTTCTTTTATAAATTTTTCAAACCCTGAAAATTTAAAGGTAACAAAGTGCCACGCAATGTTCATGTTCCTACCACTTAAATCCATCTTCACCCGTGTTTAACACTTTTTCGACAATATTTTATTTCACATTCACAAAATGTATTTTGAGAAAGTTTAAAGGGAAAAAATGTGTGTATATGTATACAGTCGAACCCACTTACCTCGAGCTAGGTTAGCTCGACCACCCCACTATCGCGACGTTTTTTATTGGAACCGCCAAATTCTCTTTGTCTTAGCATTTTTTCATCGGCTAATTTGATTTTTCTAAGTCGCCGAAACCTAATACCTCGAGCACAAAAGAGGGCCAAATTTGCAACTTAAGGTTGGTTAGCTCGATCCTCGTCGGTTCACCTAGCAATGGCATTTTTAGTTCAAAACAGTGTTGACATCTCGCTTTCTTCGAGACTTCCGGCTACTGTGTGATTCTACGAGATTTCAATAAAAATTACTGGATGTTATGATCTTCTTTCACGTTCGATCCATGTGTGAATTAGATGTATTCACCCGAGATGCCCATAAATCGGCGTCAGCGATCTTTAATCCGTCATTATTTCGCAGTGCATGTTATATTATTTTTAAACTTAATTCATTTTCTGATGCATTGATCATTTTATTTTTTAAGATAAACAAATATCTTTAGAAATGAAAATAAAGGTTGCTATCGAGAATCGACGGTGGTTTTTATATAATTAAATAAAAAATTATTATTCTTTTAAAAGTTTGTTGTTGCTTTGTTACCAGTAAGATACGTAACTGTGACACTAACACGCGCGTGACGATGAAATCAAACATGTATATAATATTATTAATATACACGTCATCACTTTTGTAGGTCGAATTCTGATAAGGAATTATTTTTTTTTAAATTCGCTTATTAGTTGCCGGCCGAGGTCTAACACACAGCCCACAGCGTGCTGTGATCAACGGTCAAGGCCGCAATAGTTTTATTTATATTATTACAAGACTGAGGAAATTCGAGAGCGTTCTGATAGTAACAGATATCCTGCACGCCAAAAGCATTAGAACTTAAAATTACCACATTGATATGTTTATTTTTATTTTTTCGCTGATTTGACGGAATTGCAAACGCTAGCGGCTGTGACATGCGACTAGGCGAGGCGTAAACGTTGACCTTTTAGCGCATGCGCAGACAATTATAAACTGGTAACTTATTTTTAAATAAAAGGGAATCGAAACATGACAGAGACGTAATCAAAGTCCTTTACTTCAGCATAAATATATATATATATATATATAAATTCCCGATTAGTCATAACTTTTCCCGACTATCAAGGCAGAGAATTTTTTTTTAGAATTCCCGACTTTTTCCCGTTTTCCTGAGTGGGAACCATGGTTACATTTAAATTTTAATTGGTCCTTAAAAACGAACGGTCATTACAACCTTAGGAAAGAGTGAAGAAATATTAGGGTTCCCGATACGATTCCGATTAATCGCCCCATCACTAATTAACGCTAACTTATTAATCATGTACATAAAGAAATTTCAAGCACATGTTAATATTTTGCCGCCATATTGGTTTCCGTTTTAACTCGATCATCGGTTATCTCGACGCCATTTTTCATACCCCAGCGTCGTCGACTTAACCGATTTCGACTGTATATATATATAGCCCAGGCGATATGTACAAAGGACGTTCGGTAGCATGTTGTAACCCCCCCCCCAACAGCCGTCTCGACAGGCATTACATGTGTATCGCGTCAAACATACTATTCATTATAGTTAAAATAAATAACTCGTAAAAACAGAGCTTTTTGCTATAAATCCCAACGGGCATAACTCAAAATAAAGTCTTGGAAGAAATACTGCACAAAAAATAACTCGTTTTGAAAGTCCGCGTAAATGGTGTAAACGTGTTCAATATGATTGGCTGTAGGAGTCATATGTGTTTGAGGGACCAATCGCTATAGATGACGGGACAGAACGGACAGAAACTTGCCTTTTACTATATAGGATTATAAATACAGTGGGGCCCGCTTAAGTCGACGGCCTCAGGGTATGAAAAATGGCGCCGAGATAACTGATCACCGAGTTAAACGAAAACCAATATGGCGGCAAAATATTAACATGCACTTGAAATTTCTTTATAATTATATACATGATGAACGTTAATGATGGGACGATTAATCGGAATTGTATCGGAATATTGGGACCCTATTTCTTCACTCTTTCCTAAGGTTGTTAAGACCGTTTGTTTTTAAGGACCGTTTAAGTTTAAATATAATCCTTTATTGCGTTAGCGCCGTTTTTTTCCCCTAGTACATAACTGCATGTATAAGGAATTCATCTAGTCATGCCCGACACACCTCGTGCGCACCCGCGTGCAGGGTCCGCTGGTGACTGAACACTTTCCTTACAAGCTACACAAATTCATAACCCACCCCGTCCACTCAGCTTACAATGACAATGGACTCAGAATTCCTTTGGTAACTTGAGTGCTAATCGGACTAACCAACAACAATGGTGTGGGAGATTGAGAGTGGGGGTGGGTAAACTGTCTGTAGTCTGTTATATTGTATATTTTAAAATCTGGGGAGCCTTGTTTACAGTAAGCACCCTATGATTTTTCGTCCCATCACTAGTGTTAATAAATGAGAATGCACATGCACATGATTTATTGAGGTTTTTTTTACACAAAGGCGTTGCTGTTATTTGTTTATCATGACCTATATATGACTCATAACAAAGCGAACTCTTCTCTATAAAAGTGAACAAAAATAAATTAGGGACTCCTTTTGAACCTTCAACTTTGATACATTTTAATTAATTCTAACCAATAGTTAAATGGCTTTTGCACACGGCCACTTCTTATGAATGAAACAATGAGAACAAAGCAGTAGTAATAGAATCAAAATGAGGTTGAAGGATGAATGGTTGCCAATGACAATAAGTCAGCACACGGCACATTTTGTTATTCCATATGAAACCAAATGTTTTAGACATGCGATTCTGCGTGCATCTTTGCTATTGGAGCAATTACGTAATACTCGGCATCACTTACGTGGCCGATTGCCGAGTATCTCAGAGTATTAAAAAAATCGGCCGATGCCGAGTAGCCGAACCGATCGGTTCAGCCCTATCGATAAGAACATTTTCAAAAGCTGGCGATTTAAGTTAGTAACACAGTGCTGTGAGCAAGCGGGCTGTGACGTCACCAGCGAGGCAGAAATTTTATGCCTTCACTTGGTTATAAAAAAATAGCATCTCACATTTTCAAAAGCTGGCGATTGGTCATGGGGATCGAGATAACCAACGTTTAGTGGCAAATTTGACCCTTTTTTATGCTCGTGTTATGAGGTTCGTCGACTTAAAAAAATCGAAATAAACGACGAGAAAATGCTAAGACAAAGAGGGAATTTGGCGGTTCCAATAAAAAACGTCGACATAATAGGGTGGGCGAGTTAACCGAGCTCGAGCTAAGTGGGTTCGACTGTAATATGTGCAGCCACGATACAGTGTGCCATGTGCTTTGATATTGTTTAGGTATCGGCCGATTTTCGTATACTCAGAAATACTGTGTAAATAGTGCCGATGCCAAGTATACCGTAATTGCTCTAATAAATGTATAACATGTAAACATTATGGTCACGTAATTGCTCTAATAGCAAAGATGCACGCAGAATCGCAGATGTCTAAAACATTTCGTTTCGTATGGAATAACAAAATGTACCGTGTGAAGACTTGTTGTCATTGGCAACCATTGTGAGGCTTGGACGCTCACTGCAGACTTCCAAAGAAGAATCAATGCGCTAGAGATGAGATGTTTCAGAAAGATATTGAACATCTCCTACACAGCGCACATTACAAACGAAGCGGTCCGCAACACAATAAGTACTGTCATTGACCCCTACGAGGACCTTCTCACCTCAATTAAGAAGAGGAAACTACGATGGTACGGACACGTGACAAGATCTGGAGGTCTCGCAAAGACTATAGTGCAAGGCACAGTCCAGGGAGGAAGGAAAAGAGGCAGACAAAGGAAGAGATGGGAAGACAATATCCAGGAGTGGACCGGCCTGTCATTCAGCGACTCTCAAAAGCAGCACAGAACCGGGACAAATGGCGTGAGATAGTGTGCAGTTCACGATGGTGCCCCAACGACGGGTTAAGGGATAGTTCAAGTCTCCAAAAAGAATAATTCTGGTCGGCTGAATGAAACATTTGTTATCCAGACCACAAAATTCAGTAATTAATTTTTTTCTTTAACCATTTTTTGTATTACAGTCGAACCCGGTTAAGTCGACGGCCTTGGGGTATGCCAAATGGCGCAGAGATAACCGATGATCGAGTTAAACGAAAACCAATGTGGCTGCAAAATATTAACATGTGCTTGAAATTTCTTTATGTACATGATAGGGTTGTTAACGTTTAACCGCTTAGCCGTAACTTCGGTATAAACTTATAAAGCGGAGTGAATATTTTGTTGTGTTACGGCAGAATATACGGCAGAATACCAGAACCAATACGCGAGCGACCGTGACATCAAAGCGTTTTCTTTAGGGCTGATAACGATTAATTTTAATTGAATCGTTAACTTTTGAAATATTAACGATTAATTAATCGTTAATTTCGATTAAAGCCAAAAATTAAAATTTATGATGTCATAAGTAACACTTATTAAACGTTCTTGTTGAAAATCTAAACAACACTGGAATGTCTCCTTTAAATGTCATCTTTTAACCAACTACGCAAAAAGACAAACGTGTTAACATTATTTGGTTCAAGTGATGAGCGGGTCTAATTGAAAATATAACCAGCCGATCTGAACAATCATTCACATGGAACTGAAGTAACTGGTATGCACTGAACGGTCTTGGCAAGGAATGACATTATCGGATATGAGTGTTCATTAAGTTTCCACCATTGTAGAGGGTTAATGGATTCAGGAACTTTCATCTCCAATTTGTAACGCAGTAATTCTTCAGAAGAGCTGTTGTCATTTTCTGTCTCTGAGTCAGCAGACTCCATTACTGACATTAGCTTAATACGCTTTTCATTTGGTTTGAAAAGTATGCGAAGTGTTAGAACCATGGTAGGCTAACGATTTCTCACAATGGATACAATAAACTTTATCAACATTTTGAAAATTCCCGTCAGTCAATAGTTTAAAACCAAAATATTCGTGTAATCGTCAGGAAATTTGTTATTATTTATCAGCTGCAATTTTTATTATTATTTTTGTTTACTTTTTGACTTCCAATAATTCGTAAGTGATGGGTCGATTACATTAATCCTTAAAAATAATTTAATAGTTAAAATTTGTTAACGAGTAATCGAGAAATTAATAGTTAATTTCCGCAGCCCTATTTTTCGTACTATTCCGGTCTATAAATAATATACACGTCATCACTATTAGTTTAGTTTGCATGCGGCTGAAGAAAGATTTAAAATTTTTTTACTTTGCTTAGTTGTTGAGGCACTGTATGAGAGCTAACACACAGAGCGCATATGATATGAACAATGATCAAAGTCAAGGCCGCGGCTGTTATTGTTATTATTTATATTACGAGAGTCATTAGAAGACGTATCAAAGATACCGGGCGATTAATTGGTCCTCAAATTTGAGTTCGGTCTTTTAGTGACAGTTTTACTGCAAGTTAAAGCCATTTGACGTAAGATTACCACATTAATATCAAAACTGATATTTGCTTTAAAAAATGCATACGGCTAGAGAAGTTTTTTTTTAAACTCTCTTAAAGTTGACGAAGCATAGTACGAGAACTAACACACAGTGCAGCGATGTTAAAATGTGAACAACGTTAAAGCCGTGTGAACTGTTATTGAACTATCAATTTTATTGGTTAGCTAGCATAAACATAACCAATCGTAAAACTTTTTTTAAGATGGGCGCAAAAATACGGTAGCGAGATGGTGAGTGGCATCGATAACTAACATTTTCAGAAGCTGGCGATTGGCATAGTACCAGAAGTAAGTTAGCAACACAGCGCTGAGAGCTGAACGCAAGCGGGCTGTGACATCACCAGCAGACCTCGCGAGGCAGAAATTTGATGCCTTCCCTTGGTTATAAAAAGCGATAACTAAGAATTTCAAAAACTGGTGGTTGGTATAGTACCAGAAGCAACACAGCGCTTAGAGCTGAACGCAAGCGGGCTGTGACGTCACCAGCAGACCTGGCGAGGCAGAAATTTTATGCCTTTCCTTGGTTATAAAAAATCATAGCTAACATTTTCATAAGCTGGCGATTGGTCATGGGGATCGAGATAACCAAGGCTAAGTGGCAAATTTGGCCCTCTTTTGTGCTCGTGTTATTAGGGTTCGGCGACTTAAAAGAATCGAATTAACCGATGAGAAAATGCTAAGACAAAGAGAGAATTTGGCGGTCCCAATAAAAAACTTAATAGGGTTGGCGATTTAACCGGGCTCGAGTTAAGAGGGTTCGACTGTACATATATTTTCTTTTTAAAAAATCCTCCTGAAAGTGAATTTTAAGTTTAAAATTATAGCAAAGAAAAAAAAACCTCAGAAACCAAAAAAGTAAATTTTCTAAATTACTAACTAAATTATAAAGACACAATTTCTCAAAAGCACCTGATGCTGTAGTTTTTAAAAAAAATTCATGTTCATTTGTTTTATCTGCATACATCTGCAACCATTTATTGCATTAACTGCTAAAATTCATTTCAGTGAGACAAAATATTATTTGAAAGAATACAGATACTCACTATTTCTACAGTTGCTGGACCAGTGGATCTTAACCTCAATGTCTGTTTGCCAGAGCCCAGATTTCCACTGCCCTTTTTACCTGCTGCTGGACCAATATTTGCTGCAGATGTTAAAAATGTTATTTATTCTGTGAATTGTTCACAAATCTTTTGTTAAGTAGAAAATCAAACAATGGTTCAAACTTGGCTGATAGATCAAATAAGAAGTGAGAGAATAATCATTTTGTCACTTAAGAATGTTATTAAAACAAGAAGTAAGAGGGGAAAAGTAAAATCCTCAAGGTTAATGCTACCAGTACATCACCCATCCTGCTTGAAGGAGAAGCCCTTGAGGAGGTGGACAGTTTTGTTTACCTTGGCAGTGTGGTAGATTAACAAGGTGGTACAGTTGCTGACGTCAAAAATAGGATCGGAAAAGCAAGAGCAGCCTTCCAGCAACTCAAGAATGTTTGGGTCTCCAACAACTTATGCAGCAAGTTAAAAGTAAGGATTTTTAACGCTATGGTGAAACCTGTGCTGCTCTATGGAGCTGAGACATGGAGAACAACGGCCGTAAACCTGACCAGAATCCAGTCCTTCATCAACAATAGTCTAAGAAGAATTCTCAGAATTCACTGGCCGGACAAAATCAGCAACCGGGAACTGTGGCAGCGGACAAAACAGAAGCCCATTGAGGAGGAAATTCTTCAGAAGCGGTGGAGGTGGATTGGTCATACACTAAGGAAACCTGCTTCTAATACAACAAAGCAAGCCCTGAAATGGAACCCACAGGGTAAGCGGAAAAGAGGCTGTCCAAGAAACACTTGGCACCGAGAATTGGAGGCAGACATCAAGAGAATTGGCCATGAATGGAAGATCCTGGGGAAGCTGGCCCAGGATAGAGATGCCTGGAGGTCTCTTGTAGGTGGCATATGCCCTTGGAGGAATCGCAGACAACGACAATGATCGGTGGATGCCCCTCATGGACGAGAAGGCTCAACAAACAACATTTAAGAATGTTATTAAAATAAGAAGAAAGAGAATAATCATTTTGTCATTTACGAATGTTATTAAATTAAGAATACTTACAAAAACCAGACTTTAAAGGCTCTACTGTTCGCAGTGTGAATGTTGAACCTTTAGGAATTTCTTTAAGCTTTTTGGCAACTTCAAAATGTCGACACCCAACTAAACTTTCGCCATTAATTTTTTCGATATGATCTCCCACAGCTATAAAAGCTGCTTTATCCATTATGCTCCCTTCCTTGATGCGCTTGATAAATGCATACCCCGCCCCATTGTCTGTTATAGTTAGGCCAAGAGCATCTTCTGATTTTGTTACTTCCACTTCCTTGGGTTGACCTTTGACGTGAGCAAAAATGAAATCTTCCAAACCTATCTGGCCACCCAAAAGTCGAGTCATGTCTATCTTGTGTGTGTTAAGGGTGCAAAATAATATCTGAAAATGTAAAGTATGTATAGTATTTAAATTAATGTAAGAAATGATTCAATATCATTAGATAAATGTATTTTTAGTATGGATACAGTCTAATACAGTATATAGTAGTAATCATAATAATATATCATAGTATATGAATCAAAAAATTAATAAGAACATTTTTTGACAATGGGCTGCAATGTTTTAATTATTTGAACCTAAAGAAAGAGGCAAGAAGGTTATATTGCCTTTATTTTCATCATCAAATAATGTAATTACAGTCACAGTATTTGGCCTAGGTCCTAGGTAGTTAGTAGTTAAAATTAGTTTAATTTGTTGATTCTATATACAGTCAAAACCGGTTAAGTCGACGGCGTTGGGGTATGAAAAATGGCGTCGAGATAACCGATGATCGAGTTAAAACGAAAACCAATATGGCGGCAAAATATTAACATGTGCTTGAAATTTCTTTATGTACATGATGTGCGTTAATTAGTGATGGGACGATTAATCGGAATCATATCGGAACCCTAATGTTTCTTCACTCTTTCCTAAGGCCTAAGGCTGTAATGACCATTTGTTTTTAAGGACCGTTTAAATATAACCATGGTTAATAATAATATAACATGCACTGCGAAATAATGACGGATTAAAGACCGCTAACGCGATTTACGGGCACCTCGGGTGAATACATCTAATTCACACATGGATCGAAAGTGAAAGAAGATAATAACATCCGGTAATTTTTATTGAAATCTTGTAGAATCACACAATAGCCGGAAGTCTCGAAGAAAGCGAGATGTCAACACTGTTTTGAACTAAAAATGCCAAAGTGCATTGCTAGGCGAACATTCGAGGATCGGGCTAACCAACGTTAAGTTTCAAATTTGGCCCTCTTTTGTGCTCGAGGTATTAGGTTTCGGTGACTTTAAAAAATCGAATTAACCGATGAGAAAATGCTAAGACAAAGAGAGAATTTGGCGGTTCCAATAAAAAAACATCGAGTTAGTAGGGTGGTCGAGTTAACCGAGCTCGAGTTAAGTGGGTTTGACTGTACTATAAAACTATATATAATAGTATTATGCCTTTTACTTTACATTTTTATTCAATTTTTATGTCATTTGAAAGATTTTTAAAAAAACAGATGAAACTCTCATTTAACGTATTGAATTGAATGATTCAGATTCTTGAACTCAGTTATAATTAAGAAATAAGTAGGCCTAGGCCTAATTGAAAACTGGAGTCATTTAAGTCATTGTCACTGACACAATCACAATGTCAGTCATTGTCATTTTGACCTAGTTGTCAGTTGACATAAATATTTTTAAAAAGTCCAACTACTTACATTCCTCCAATTTTATCCTAAAGTTTAGTTTGGAAAGAGAAACAAGCAAAAACTAACTAAAAATAAACTAGAGGTATTTATTTTATGAGCACAATTCAGTGATTCAATGCCAGTCAAAATTATTAGGATTAATAATTCCAAGTTAAAACTCACCTCTGACACTGGAATGTCGTAACAATCCGCTATTTTCTGATAAAGTTCCTTGACATTTGTAAAACCTGATATAATTCCCGTTGGACTTCCATGTGCTTGCTGACAGTGAAACACAAGTTTTGGCCGAGGAACCTGAGCTGCAGGAACATTTTCTGAATTTGGTCGTCCACCCTTCGATACTGCACCATTGGCTTCGTTGCCCGTTGAATCGTTAGGGTGGGGCGAATCATTCACATTCTGATTACTTGTATCATTTGTGATAGTCTCGTTCTTATTTTGGTTCTTTTTGCCACCGAAGAATCGAGGCATTGTTAATTATGTGTTTAAATATTACCTAAATCTATTTAAAGTTTCTGGTGGCACTTTCGTTCGTCGTGTTTTAGTCCTGAACGCTGTTTTAATCGTCATCCGATTGGATTTAAAGAGGAAGCTGTGAGAGCCTCACATAAAATGGCAGGACGTCGGAAGTGACGTAAATCTGTCTTGGTTAGAGGTGGGGAAAAAAGAGGGCGGGCCAGATTCACCCAAAACCAGGTAAACGAAGGCACATTCCAGGTACATTCAGGAGAATCGTTGTCATATAATAAAGTGAAAATCCAGATAAGGATTGCCATTGACCTAAAAATTCCGATAATTGTAATTTATAATTAATCACAGCATTTAAGTTAATATTTTCTTGCTATGTTTGCGAAATTGCAAAAAGGAAAAAAATCAGAGAAAAGTCTGCTCTGCTACGTGATCAAGTACGTCACTCTATTTTTGACCATTTTTAACCCCCCCCCCACCCTCCACCCTGTCACAAATCTTGGACACCCCCCCCCCTAAAGTACGTCACACTTCGAACAAAAATTTTGTTTTTTATTAACAAAATAATTAGAATTTAATATAAAACACCGTGACGTCACACATGGCCGGACCCCCCCTCCCCCTGTCACAAAGTGTCACACTTTCTTACACCCCCTCCTCCCTCTGGAGCGTGACGTACTTTATGGACGGCCCCTTAGAAGCAAATATGATGTGTAGTATCTACTATTCGTGTATAAATAAACAGCTTGATAGACATAAGGATAAAAACACCTTCCTTATTCCATATGCAAGAACAAACGCACACACATTCTCGCTTTTCCCGTCCGGAATTCGGGCGTGGAATGGGTTGCCTGAAGAAACCAGGAAAACCAACGCTTTATCAACATTTAAAACTCTAATAAGAATACAGGACTAGACACAAACCATAGATAATCGTATGACGCAATAATCTTCTGTACTGTATAGAAGGAGCGTCTGTAACAGATAAGATAAGATAACGAAGTGAAACATAAACATACAAGAGATTTTAGCTCAGTCGAAATACGCACGTCACATGATTGGCCAGTAATTACACTGATCATTCTTGTCTTTGTTGTAGTTGGGACTTCTCTTTGTTGTAGTTGGGACATCTCTTTTTTGTAGTTGGGACTTCTCTTTGTTGTAGTTGGGACTTCTCTTTGTTGTAGTTGGGACATCTCTTTTTTGTAGTTGGGACTTCTCTTTGTTGTAGTTGGGACTTCTCTTTGTTGTAGTTGGGACATCTCTTTTTTGTAGTTGGGACTTCTCTTTGTTGTAGTTGGGACTTCTCTTTGTTGTAGTTGTGACTTCTCTTTGTTGTAGTTGTGACTTCTCTTTGTTTTAGTTGTGACTTCTCTTTGTTGTAGTTGTGACTTCTCTTTGTTGTAGTTGTGACTTCTCTTTGTTGTATTTGTGACTTCTCTTTGTTGTAGTTGTGACTTCTCTTTGTTGTAGTTGTGACTTCTCTTTGTTGTATTTGTGACTTCTCTTTGTTGTAGTTGTGACTTCGGGGCCGTCCATAAATGATGTCACGCGATTTTTGCCGATTTTTGACCCCCTCCCCCCCCCCTTCGTCACGCGTCGTCACAAAAATCGTAGACCCCCCCCTCTAAAAATACGTCACAAATCTTTGACCCCCCCCCCTCTAAAAAAAATAAATAAAAAAAAACACTTTATTTTCTATTTGAAAATAAGTATATTTCAAATCACTTTTATTGTCATTTAAGTATTTATTATTTATTTAGTGAAGATTTACATTGTAATATCGTAACCCGCGTGGAGCATTTTTTAAAAACGTTTTACCGGTCTTCAGAAAACGAACTATGTTAACATCCTTAGATTATATTTTGTTTTAATGCATACAAATTAAACATTGACTATTAATCATCACGGTTAACGTCTTTGTTTAGAAAAAAAAATATTTAAAAATAACATTTTTAAAATGTATTTGTAAAAACAATCCCTCAATTGACTGACAGGCATCACGTAAGAAAGAGGTCGGCGAACAGAGGTAAATAACCTCATCTGGGGTCAAAAAGGGAATTCTTGGGGGCAATGAAGACTCATTTGGGACATATAACATCCACTACAATCCACTAGATATATTAAAATACGTCATGTGTACGTGTACGCTTGGAACATGTGCCCATTATTGAACCGGTTCCTTCCATAAAATGCATTTTTTTAAAATTTGACAACTATGTAGATTTCTTACCTACGTACTATACGAAGACACCCAAATCTACCCTACTTTGATTTATATTGACACGAGCGTCAATAATCTTAATCCACATGACTTGTCTGTATCACGTATCCTTTCTATGATATTTAAAATTAATGCCTTAAAAACTGAGCTAAGAAGAAAAGTTGTTTTGTGCTCCTCTCGCATTTCGATGTCAAGAATTTAATGCATTCAATAAAGTTAATGAATACTTGTCTACTTTTAAATGGGCTCATTTACCATTACAATGTATATCTAGAACAGTGCTTCTCAAACTTTTTAGTATGGCGGACCGGCTGGAATTTTTGCCATTGCACAAAGACCGGTGCACTATTTTCCCTGCACTGACAATTTTTGTTGTCCTTTTTTTTAGAACATCTGCGGACCGGCAGCGGATGGCCCACGGACCGGCACCGGTCCGCGGACCACCACTTTGAGAAGCACTGATCTAGAAGAATAGAATGGCCAGGGGCGTTTGACCAAAAACCAATCGAACAAAAAACAATTATATCAAACTTAAAACGTTTTTAATTCTATCAACTAGAATCCCCCCCCCCTATCCTTTTAAAGAAAAAGGATATTCCATGTCGTTTTGACTTAAAATATCTACACAATCCTATTCAGATCATTTTTAGACACTTGTCATGCTTGTAAAACTCACCAGTAACATTTTCGCTAACGATGCTCCCCCAAATCCCCGAGTCATGTGAGCAGAACCTAGAGTCTGGGGGTTGGGGGGGGGGTAACGCACACATAAACTTGTCTATTTTGGGGTAACGGGCAAAAAAGTCCATGAGAGAACCAAACGGAGCTGCGGTTACATCACAAATGCTTTGATGTCAACATCAAACGACGCAGTGGAACAATTTCATGTTATCTTGTGGATTCTCAAACTTAGGATTATAATTAGATTTAATTTTCATGTCTTGATAGCTTACGCCAACCAGCGTCTGATGGCCTACCGACTGGCACAATGAAAAGCACCGATTAGTCATTAAATAAATTGTAAGGGACCAAATATTTCAGTGGAAGTTTTATTTAAAGTTACCCTTTTGATGTGACGTCACACTTCTTCAACCCCCCTCCCTCCCCCTCGTCACACAACGTCACAAAAGTGTGACCCCCTCCCCCCCTAGGTGCGTGACGTCATTTATGGACGGCCCCTTCTCTTTGTTGTAGTTGTGACTTCTCTTTGTTGTAGTTGTGACTTCTCTTTGTTGTAGTTGTGACTTCTCTTTGTTGTAGTTGTGACTTCTCTTTGTTGTAGTTGTGACTTCTCTTTGTTGTAGTTGTGACTTCTCTTTGTTGTAGTTGTGACTTCTCTTTGTTGTAGTTGTGACTTCTCTTTGTTGTATTTGTTACTTCTCTTTGTTGTAGTTGTGACTTCGGGGCCGTCCATAAATGACGTCACGCGATTTTTGCCGATTTTTGACCCCCTCCCCCCCCCCTTCGTCACGCGTCGTCACAAAATCGTAGACCCCCCCTCTAAAAATACGTCACAAATCTTTGACCCCCCCCCCTCTAAAACACTTTATTTTCTATTTGAAAATAAGTATATTTCAAATCACTTTTATTGTCATTTAAGTATTTATTATTTATTTAGTGAAGATTTACATTGTAATATCGTAACCCGCGTGGAGCATTTTTTAAAAACGTTTTACCGGCCTTCCGAAAACGAACTATGTTAACATCCTTAGATTATATTTTATTTTAATGCATACAAATTAAACATTGACTATTAATCATCACGGTTAACGTCTTTGTTTAGAAAAAAAAATATTTAAAAATAACATTTTTAAAATGTATTTGTAAAAACAATCCCTCAATTGACTGACAGGCATCCCGTAAGAAAGAGGTCGGCGAACAGAGGTAAATAACCTCATCTGGGGTCAAAAAGGGAATTCTTGGGGGCAATGAAGACTCATTTTGGACATATAACATCCACTACAATCCACTAGATATATTAAATACGTCATGTGTACGTGTACGCTTGGAACATGTGCCCATTATTGAACCGGTTCCTTCCATAAAATGCATTTTTTTAAAATTTGACAACTATGTAGATTTCTTACCTACGTACTATACGAAGACACCCAAATCTACCCTACTTTGATTTATATTGACACGAGCGTCAATAATCTTAATCCACATGACTTGTCTGTATCACGTATCCTTTCTATGATATTTAAAATTAATGCCTTAAAAACTGAGCTAAGAAGAAAAGTTGTTTTGTGCTCCTCTCGCATTTCGATGTCAAGAATTTAATGCATTCAATAAAGTTAATGAATACTTGTCTAATTTTAAATGGGCTCATTTACCATTACAATGTATATCTAGAACAGTGCTTCTCAAACTTTTTAGTATGGCGGACCGGCTGGAATTTTTGCAATTGCACAAAGACCGGTGCACTATTTTCCCTGCACTGACAATTTTTGTTGTCCTTTTTTTTAGAACATCTGCGGACCGGCAGCGGATGGCCCACGGACCGGCACCGGTCCGCGGACCACCACTTTGAGAAGCACTGATCTAGAAGAATAGAATGGCCAGGGGCGTTTGACCAAAAACCAATCGAACAAAAAACAATTATATCAAACTTAAAACGTTTTTAATTCTATCCACCAAAACCTATCCTTTTAAAGAAAAAGGATATTCCATGTCGTTTTGACTTAAAATATCTACACAATCCTATTCAGATCATTTTTAGACACTTGTCATGCTTGTAAAACTCACCAGTAACATTTTCGGGCTAACGATGCTCCCCCAAATCCCCGAGTCATGTGAGCAGAACCTAGAGTCTGGGGGTTGGGGGGGTGGGGGTAACGCACACATAAACTTGTCTATTTTGGGGTAACGGGCAAAAAAATCCATGAGAGAACCAAACGGAGCTGCGGTTACATCACAAATGCTTTGATGTCAACATCAAACGACGCAGTGTAACAATTTCATGTTATCTTGTGGATTCTCAAACTTAAGGATTATAATTAGATTTAATTTTCATGTCTTGATAGCTTACGCCAACCAGCGTCTGATGGCCTACCGACTGGCACAATGAAAAGCACCGATTAAAAGTCATTAAATAAATTGTAAGGGACCAAATATTTCAGTGGAAGTTTTATTTAAAGTTACCCTTTTGATGTGACGTCACACTTCTTCAACCCCCCTCCCTCTCCCTCGTCACGCAACGTCACAAAAGTGTGACCCCCTCCCCCCCTAGGTGCGTGACGTCATTTATGGACGGCCCCTTCTCTTTGTTGTAGTTGGGACTTCTCTTTGTTGTAGTTGGGACTTATCTTTGTTGTAGTTGTGACTTCTCTTTGTTGTAGTTGGGACTTCTTTTTGTTGTAGTTGGGACTTCTCTTTGTTGTAGTTGGGACTTCTCTTTGTTGTAGTTGGGACTTATCTTTGTTGTAGTTGTGACTTCTCTTTGTTGTAGTTGGGACTTCTCTTTGTTGTAGTTGGGACTTCTCTTTGTTGTAGTTGGGACTTCTCTTTGTTTCCCATAGTTGAGATGATCAAATTGTGTAAATTAAGATAGTTTTGTTTATTTGTATAGATGAAGGCAAAAGCCTTTTGTCGCAGTCCTATGCTGTATAATGACATAGGGACATAACCAACACTGAGTTCTTTTAAAATAACACGTCTTATCAGAAGAAAAACAAACACATAAATGCTATAAATGTACCTCCAATATTTGGATTTGTTACAGTTGACAGTTATGTTACCACAACATTTAGATGTTCTACTGCTATCTTTTTAAAAATTATAAAACAACAACAAAATTAACTAAATTAGAGCTGTTAAAGTTATATCACCAAAGAAATGTAGGCTCCCCCCCCCACCCCGTTAGAAAAAGAAAAAGTATAATTGTTTTTTTTTAAAGAGAGTTATTAGTTATATCAGTTAATAAATCCAGAGGTATCACTAGGGTTGGTGTCACTCGGTGCAGTAGTTCATGGTGTCACTCCCTCACAACCTACCCCATAGTATAGACCTCCTCCGAGTTTGCCCGTGCCAATTAACGGGAACATACATAATTTTAGACTTTGGTGTCATCAGTGGCGTTACTGGGGGGCGGGGGCGGGCCGCCCCGGATGACACCATCGGGGGGGGGGACACCAAAATCAAAACTTTTACTGTGTATGATTTTATATAAAAAAGAGACGACAATTTATTTTTTCACCCAGAAAAAAACAACGAAATACAATGAAATACATTAAACGCGAAAACTTATTACTAAAAATATATCAGTTAACAGTACCAAAAAACTACATAAAACAAATTTGGAATTTAAAAAAAAAGCTCCGTAAAAAACCAATATTTTGACTATAAATCCTTTATATAAGAGACTTAGCTAAAAGAATGTTCATTATATATAATAGGCAATGCACGACAATTCAAAATTTTAGTTATGTCTCAAATGTATAAAGGATTTATAGTTAAAAAAAACGTCTACAGCCTGCCTGCTAAATTTCAGCTGATTTGATCACGGGAAAAGGGTTATCCCTGTCAACCCTTGTGATGGTATCATGCGGTCCGCACCCCCTAGTGATGCCTTTGAATAAGTGTACCCCAAAATTAAGAGTCTTTACAGTTATAGGACTAGAAAAAAACCCTGAGAAAGTTGCTGACATGGAAATAGAGATGGTGACTTAGAGAGAAAGGAAGACATGATTTCGTAATTGTATTATTTGGAAATAACCTATTGTGACTCATTGTTATATTGACTTACTATTTGGTGTAGGCCTACAGTGCAAAAAATAATAAATGATGCAACAATATACTGATTAAACTTCTGGAATATGATTCCATTCTGTGATTTTCCTAAATATACACGTTATAAGTTTTTAAATCTTGCTCATTCTAGTAACTCAGAATATGATTTTGAAATCACAGATTCGTCTTTTAAGTCTCCATGACACATGACACAAATCTTACTTTTTAGGCACTTTAATTTTAAGCTGTGGATAAAAAGTCAAGGATTTTATTTTGACACCGACAAAGAGGATTTTAAAACACACCTGTTAGCCAGCCAATGGTGTCGGGCAACTACTTGAACTAAATGGTGATGTCAATGAACAAGTCCTAAGTAAATAAATGAACTGCTATCCATGAAACCGAGCAGAGCCCTAATTATAGCCAATTTATAGCATGTTCTATTTTAAGGAATAGTCGGCACGAGAAATTCCAAAAGCATCAATCACTAGTGAATCCTTGCGCCTAATGCTAAGACTTGTACTTGTATCTTCCAAAAGTATAAATAGTAAAAGTTTCCCAAGACGTTATCTTATTTACTTGGTATCTACATGTACTGGTAGACTTGACATTCTTTTCTTAGAGATACATGTACTGGTAGACTTGACATTCTTTTCTTAGAGATAGATGTACTGGTAGACTTGACATTCTTTTCTTAGAGATACATGTACTGGTAGACTTGACATTCTTTTCTTAGAGATAGATGTACTGGTAGACTTGACATTCTTTTCTTAGAGATACATGTACTGGTAGACTTGACATTCTTTTCTTAGAGATACGTGTACTGGTAGACTTGACATTCTTTTCTTAGAGATACATGTACTGGTAGACTTGACATTCTTTTCTTAGAGATACATGTACTGGTAGACTTGACATTCTTTTCTTAGAGATACATGTACTGGTAGACTTGACATTCTTTTCTTAGAGATACATGTACTGGTAGACTTGACATTCTTTTCTAAGAGATACATGTACTGGTAGACTTGACATTCTTTTCTTAGAGATACATGTACTGGTAGACTTGACATTCTTTTCTTAGAGATACATGTACTGGTAGACTTGACATTCTTTTCTTAGAGATACATGTACTGGTAGACTTGACATTCTTTTCTTAGAGATACATGTACTGGTAGACTTGACATTCTTTTCTTAGAGATAGATGTACTGGTAGACTTGACATTCTTTTCTTAGAGATACATGTACTGGTAGACTTGACATTCTTTTCTTAGAGATACATCTAAAATACATGTACTGGTAGACTTGACATTCTTTTCTTAGAGATACATCTAAAATACATGTACTGGTAGACTTGACATTCTTTTCTTAGAGATACATGTACTGGTAGACTTGACATTCTTTTCTTAGAGATACATGTACTGGTAGACTTGACATTCTTTTCTTAGAGATACATCTAAAATACATGTACTGGTAGACTTGACATTCTTTTCTTAGAGATACATCTAAAATACATGTACTGGTAGACTTGACATTCTTTTCTTAAAGACACATCTAAAATCTGGTAGTCCTTCTTTTCTTAAAGAAAAATTGCAATCCAAATGTGATTCTTTTCTGACTTTCTTCAAGACGCATGCACGTCACTCGAGATGATGTGGTCATGTGTGTAAGCAAAGCCGTTGAGCGGGGCCAATTCCCCCCGCCCCCCCCAGCTGTATTAGCGGGCTAGGAGATGATCCCAAAGTTGTGATATGACCAAAATTAACTATAAACTCTGAAAGATGGGCAAAAGACCACCGATCACCGAAGTAACAGGCGATGTTCCTCTAAGTGGTACAAGCATTCTGCCATTAGGGACAACTTCACAAGACAGCAGTTAGCTTTACGACAAACCCGCAGATTGAAATAGAGAGGGTGTTTTAGTAGAGTGAAATAGAGAGGGTGTTTTAGTAGAGTGAAATAGAGAGGGTGTTTTAGCAGAGTGAAATAGAGAGGGTGTTTTAGTAGAGTGAAATAGAGAGGGTGTTTTAGCAGAACGAAATAGAGAGGGTGTTTTAGCAGAGTGAAATAGAGAGGGTGTTTTAGCAGAGTGAAATAGAGAGGGTGTTTTAGCAGAGTGAAATAGAGAGGGTGTTTTAGCAGAGTGAAATAGAGAGGGTGTTTTAGCAGAGTGAAATAGAGAGGGTGTTTTAGTAGAGTGAAATAGAGAGGGTGTTTTAGTAGAGTGAAATAGAGAGGGTGTTTTAGTTTAGTGAAATAGAGAGGGTGTTTAAGCAGAGACCCCAATAGTTCCCATCAGCCTGTAATCCTGGAGGGAACAGATGTAATTGGTGGATTCTTATTCAGAGGGGAACGACAATCAAGATCTGTTGATTGAATTAGTTGACTAGATTGACTCATCTGACCATGTAATATGACTACAGAACAAACTTGTACCAAGGTATAAGTATGGTTGCGTGTCGTGAAACAAGTGGATGATTTTACGGTTGAATTAATAGAACATGGTCGTCACTTGAAACCAGTGCATTGTCTGCCTCGACGGGAGTTAGATGTAAATCTACTTTCTATAAAACTATAGGGGCCGTCCATAAATGACGTCACGCGATTTTTTACCCCCTCCTCCCCTCGTCACAAAAACTTAGACCCCCCTCTAAAAATACGTCACAAATCTTTGACACAAAAAAAAATAAAAAAAAATAAATATATATATATATATTAAAAATAAATCCACTTTATTTTCTATTTGAAAATAAGTATGTTTCAAATCACTTTTATTGTCATTTAAGTATTTATTATTTATTTAGTGAAGATCTACATTGTAATATCGTAACCCGCATGAAGCATTTTTAAATCCCTTATATTAACTTCGCGGCCGTCTCTGTCGTCATCTCATCATCTCATGGGCTGGGCGGGCGGAAAAAGAAAAGTCGAAAAATGACCCACTTCCAGTGATCCGATCGAGCTGAAATTTGGCACACGGACCCGACTCACCTAACAATGCATCGTATCAAAATTTCAGATCGATCGATCGTACCGTAATTAAATTAATGCATTTTTAGTTTATCCTTATATGAGGTATGTAATTCAAATTCACTGTTTGTTATTGTTTTTTTCTTCCACTTCCACGTGAGTTTGAGTTGACGCCGACCGTCGTGTTGACGCCGACCGTCGTGCCGACACCCCCTCATATCCCACCTCCATTTATTAAAGACAAGGGACATCACTCGGTGTCAGTCTGTAAATGTTTGAAAATAATCAATACTGTTAGTTATGTCTCATATATAAGGGATTTATAGTCAAAAACTTTGTTTTTGCGGGTTTGTTTATAAATCCCTTATATTAACTTCGCGGCCGTCTCATCATCTCATGGGCTGGGCGGGCGGAAAAAGAAAAGTCGAAAATGACCCACTTCCCGTGATTCGATCGAGCTGAAATTTGGCACACTGACCCGTCTGACCTAACAATGCATCGTATCAAAATTTCAGATCGATCGAACGTACCGTAATTAAATTAATGCATTTTTAGTTTATCCTTATATGAGGTATGTAATTCAAATTCACGGTTTGTTATTGTTTTTTTGCCACGTGAAAGTTTGAGCTGACGCATTGAGGCGACCCAACGAAGCGACGGGGTGCTTTTGTTTACATTTTACGTGTCACGCTGAGCTCGGTCAAGCGAATCGGTGACCAGACTTTTCCCATCTCAGGGTTATGAAGCAAACTTGAGTTAAGACAGATTCAGTCTGTAAATGTTTGAAAATAATCAATACTGTTAGTTATGTCTCATATATAAGGGATTTATAGTCAAAAACTTTGTTTTTACGGGTTTGTTTTATTAAAAAACGTTTAACCGGCCTTCAGAAAACAAACTGTGTTAACATCCTTAGATTATATTTCATTTTAATGCATACAAATTAAACATTGACTATTAATCATCACGGTTAACGTCTTTGTTTAGAAATTTTTTTAATTTAAAAATATTATTTTTCAAATATATTTTTTAAAAATCCCTCAATTGACTGACGGGCATCCCATAAGAAAGAGGTCGGCGAACAGAGGTAAATAACCTCATCTGGGGTCAAAGAGGGAATTCTTTGGGGTAATGCAGACTCATTTGGGACATATACCATCCACTACAATCCGCTAGATATATTAAAATACGTCATGTGTACGTGTACGATTGGAACATATGCCCATTATTGAACCGGTTCCTTCCAGAAAATGCATTTTTAAATCCTTTATATTAACTCGTGGCGTCTGCTTGCTTGATTGCTTGTCGCCAAAACTTTGGATCGATTTTGAACCCACTTCCTCGTAAGCTAGCGAGCTGAATTTTTGCAGGCAGTTTCGTACCAATGATAAAAACATTGTATTAAAATTTCAGATCGATCACATGTACCGTAATTGAATTATTGATTTTTTAGATTATTTTATTTATTCCTATGTATCATGTTATTTTTTTTAGATAGAGCGTAAGGGTGCGCATTATATTGAACAACCTTTCTGTCGCGCAATAAGGTGCGTATTTTACTGACAACACTTTTTATAAACATATTCCTGATCGGTGCGCATTATATTAAACAAGTTTTACGACACAACTGCAATTTTGTATTTTTGGATGGTCTTGCGCTTCGTATTATAATGAACATTCTTTTAGTTACGTCTCATACATAAAGGATTTATAGTAAAAAACTTGTTTTTTAAACGTTTTTTTAATATTTTAAAATTTGAAAACTATGTAGATTTCTTACCTACGTACTATACGAAGACACCTAAATCTACCCTACTTTCATTTATATTGACACGAGTGACAATAATCTTAATCCACATGACTTGTCTGTATAAAGTATCCTTTCTGTGATATTTAAAATTAATGCCTTAAAAACTGAGCTAAGAAGAAAAGTTGTTTTGTACTCCTCTCGAATTGCGATGTCAAGAATTTGATGCATTCAATGAAGTTAATGAATAGTTGACTAATTTTAAATGGGCTCATTTACCATTATATCTAGAACAGTGCATCTCAAATTTTTTAGTATGGCGGACCAGCAGGAATGTTTTCCATTGCACCAAGGACCGGTGCACTATTTTCCCTGCACTGACAATTTTTCGGTCCTTTTTTTGAGAACATCTGCGGACCGGCAGCGGATGGCCCACGGACCGGCACCGGTCCGCCGACCACCACTTTGAGAAGCAATGATCTAGAAGACTAGAATGGCCAGGGGCGTTGGACCAAAAACCAATCGAACATTTATATCAACCTTAAAACGTTTTTAATTTTTCAAATAGATTCCCCCTTCCCCTTTCAAGAAAAAGGATATTCCGTGTCGTTTTGACTGAAAATATCTACACATAATCCTATTCAGATCATTTTTAGACACTTATCATGCTTGTAAAACTCACCAGTAGCATTTTCGCTAACGACGCTCCCCCAAATCCCCGAGTCATGTGAGCAGGACCTAGAGTCTGGGGATTTGTAACGCACACATTAACTTGTATATTTTGTCCAAAAAAAAATTGACTCCTGCCATGAGAGAACCAAACGAAGCTGCGGTTACATCACAAATGCTTTGATGTCAACATCAAACGATGCAGTGTAACAATTTCATACATTCTCATGAGTTCTCAAACTTAAGGATTTTAATTAGATTTAATTTTCGTGTCTTGATAGCTTACGCCAGCCAGCGTCTGATGGCCTACCGACCGGCACATTGAGAAGCACTGATGTAAAAAAAAGGAAAAAAAGTCATTAAGTAAATTGTAAGCGACCAAATATTTCAGTGGAAGTTTTATTTAAAGTTACCCTTTTGATGTGACGACACATTTCTTCAACCCCCCTCCCTCCCCTCGTCACAAAAGTGTGACCCCCCTCCCCCCTAGGTGCGTGACGTCATTTATGGACGGCCCCATAGGACACACCAAATGGGCCTGAGATCTGAAGTGAGCCACCACTTGCACACACGCCACTCCCAGGAGCCTCCTGTACTTCAGGCCATCATCACTGTTACCTGTGATTCTCTTCTTTTCTGTCAGTGTTTGTTTTAAGCAACAAAGTATCTAGGGGGAGGGGGGATTAATTCTTTCCCACCCCTACGTGAAAACAAATCATCCCTATCTTCATGGCTTTAGAGTTAGCTTTTCTCACAATGCAGGAGGTGTTCGATTGATGAGTATGTAGAAGTAGAACCCATCTTCCGTCGAGAAGGGGTGGCCTCTACGGGGCTCGACGGACGAGTAGTAAGGTCACGGATCTGACCGCGACCCGCAACCGACAACTCCTGGCAAGCAATGCCGAAATCTGATATGTTAGGTGTTAGTTGCTAGCCACATATGATTACAGTCGCTGTACGGATCTTAGAAAAAGCATTTAGATGCAATGTCGTTGATGAAAACCAAAGTACCCGTTGAGGGTCGGGTTACTCCGAAGCGACCGTTTCGCCCCCCTCTTTTTACTAGCAACACTATTGAGCGGTGCCGGTTTAGGGCCAGGAGCGCCAGTACGGATTAGCAAAAGGAACTGCGGAGAACGCAGCGGACGCCAGCTCTGGGGAAACCTTCCAGTGGGGGTTACACCCTAGGTAGGTCATTGATGACCCCCCGCTCAGCGGCGGTCCTAACCATTGAGACTCGTATGCTTTGCCGGGGTGGCGCCAAAGTGGTAGCGGGTCGATGTAGGGAATTCCACCCCTCCTTGTGAGGTCAACTTTAGTGGGAAGCAT
This sequence comes from Ampullaceana balthica, assembly GCA_944989445.1. Taxonomy (NCBI): domain Eukaryota; kingdom Metazoa; phylum Mollusca; class Gastropoda; family Lymnaeidae; genus Ampullaceana; species Ampullaceana balthica. Next base: position 161,320 of record CALYLW010001213.1, on the reverse strand, counting down.
TTTCGACTTTCAGTCTTGGATGCCCAGGTGGCCGCTTCAGAAGCGACCGCTCCGGGGGGGAGGGTCCCCAGCTGTTACGTCCCCTTTGGGGAGGGGGCCAGATAGCTGGGAGAGTCTTCCAGGAAGACCCATGAAGAGCACTAGGCTCGGGGCTTCTGATTTTTTTCCACATGTAAGTCATTAATTAGAACCATGTTAAGTATTACACAGCTCACAGAGATGTCCCCTACGAGGAAGAGATGGTGGGGAGGGCATTAAGAGACACCAACCCCAGTGACGCCCATGGGAATGCCTACCCTCTACCACTGAGGAGAGGTGATAAAACAACAAACTAACTCCTTCCTTTAACTTTAAACCCAACAAAATAATCATACCACTACCATGGTCATCTCTACAACCATGTCCACATGATGGCAACAATGATGACCACTGTCACCTCTCCCCACGTCCTCTGCTCTTATTACTAGAACTACCATACAAACATTACAGAGTTTAGTTTATTTGCTTATCAAATTATGGATTTTATTTTAACCAATCATTCAGTCAACTCAACCATCAAATGAAAATCATTTTAACATTTTACAGTAACAATTTTTAAAAAATTGAAGAAATTGTTCTCAATAATAGTTTCTATAACTCAAATTAATTTGATAAGATTTAAAAAAATGTTTTAAATCTAACAATAAATTCAACAAAATGGTTAAGAAAGCAGTACATATTATTGTAGGGGCCTAAACCTTTGATGAAGTGAAGTTTTCCCTTAAACAATGATGTTTATGTGCTAGTGCTAAGTTCTGTTGAAGTCTGTCTGTCAGGTGCATCTGATGTTTGCAGGGGAGTAGTACTGCTGCCAATGGTTGAAAAGCCTTCTTGACCTAATTTTTCTTTCTTGATTGCAGTTGTTGACATCATGTAGTATCTCTGATCTGCTTGGCCACCATCAGACAAAAGACTTTCAGTACCATCGGCCAGTTTGGCTTTCTTTGCTTTTAACAAAAATCTTAAATCAAGTTTTCTATTTGCTATGTTAGCAGCCGTCGTGGAGCTCAGACTTTGAGGTTTGATGGGGTACGCAGATGTTGGCCTGGAGCTCAGACTTTGAGGTTTGATGGGGTACGCAGATGTTGGCCTGGAGCTCAGACTTTGAGGTTTGATGGGGTACGCAGATGTTGGCCTGTCTTCAGTGTCCCCACTGCTGGTGGCCCCTGACCAAGGTGACGCAGTGCTACTTGTTGTGGGGTTTTGGTGACTTGACTGACCAGACACAAGAGCTCCCCTGCAAGCTGAGGCTCGTAAGTCAACAACAGTTGACTGGTCTGAGAAATGACTCACCCCAAATGATGGTGTTATTTTCTTGGCTTGGGTTTCTGATGACAGATCCCCTCGGGGTTGTTTATTACTTCTTGTCATGGTGTTCATAGCAGGGATATTTTCATCTGATGACAGACCCCCTCGGGGTTGTTTGTTACTTCTTGTTAAAGGGTTCATAGTTGTGTTGGATAATGAAGTGCTGGCTGCTGAATGCCTCTTGATTTCTTTGAATTTGAGTGTAGAATCTGTCAAAGTGTCTGAGCCTGTTGTTAGAGATGGATGAACAGAATGCCTGGTCCCTGCATGTGGCTCAGTTTGTCTCACTTTCATGGGAGCTTCTCTCTCAAGATGGGTTCCCATCTTTGCTTTGGCTGATTCCGAACTCTGTAATGTAAGACAAACAATGAGTCATTTGCTAACAAACAAGTCATTTGCTAACAAACAAGTCATTTGCTAACAAACAAGTCATTTGCTAACAAACAAGTCATTTGCTAGATGTGAACACAAAATCTGTACATATAATTCTCTACATCCTCCAACCATGCGGGACACCACGCACGCCGAATCTCTAACCCTCCTCCCGCCCCCTTCACCAAAGCGAGTATGTGCAAACGAGCAAGACGAATGACCCTTTGCTGGGGTCGACCAATGTCTCGAGACCAACAATGGTCCATGCGTTCACATGCATTGTTCCTTCACAGAATAACGTGAGATTCGTAGTGTACTGGTTATCACGTCCGCCTCATACGGTGAAGGTTCTGGGTTGAAGCCCCAGCGAAAACATTGTTATTTTTAATTTTTAAAAATGTCTGTTTGTGCCCGTTCTTTTACCTCTTTATTGCCAACATGGCTGACCCTCGCTAGGGTCGGCCACAATTTATGGTTGGCAAGCTAATGTGGTAAAGGGTGGTGGGCAGGTAGATAACCACAGTGCGAATGTCTCTAAACCAACAATGAGTCGGCAGCACAACCGACGTTCACTCGCTTTGTTTTGATTTCTTCGTGCTTTAGTTTGTGTCCGTTCTTTCCCCACTTTCTTTGCACTCTACATGAGCAAGTCTGCGGCGTATGCTACGCCGCGGGGCATCTAGTATATTTTAAAACTGGTAATTATTTAAAAGACCTGGAGCCATAGAGCCCATTCAATAATTTTCTTATAGATGTTAGTTACACAGATCATGTGATAGAATACAAATCCATATGTGTGCACAGATCATGTTATAGAATACAAATCCATATGTGTACACAGATCATGTTATAGAATACAAATCCAATGTGTACAATGCTTTCTGTTGATTCAAAATTATCCATTACACAAACCAATGGCAGAGGATGCTAGAAACTACTTACAACTTTAAATAGGAGACAAAACTTAATTCACTTAGATCTGTGCTTCTCAAAATTTTTATTATGGCGGATCGACAGGGATGTTTTACATTGCGCCAGGGACCGGTGAACTATTTTCGTTGTACTGATGTGGTAACCAAATGTAATTTATTTTATTTGTTATATGCTTATTGCCAAAAAAGTGCAAATATTCTATAAAGTTAGTATTAATGGTTGCAATTGTTGGATTATAATTATATTTTTCTCTCCTTTAATAACTTCTGCAGACCGGTCCGCGGACCACCACTTTGAGAAGCATTGACTTAGATGTCGAAGATTGTTGACCGCTAGTAGTAGCTTCATTCAACATACAAATGATATAACACACCTGTTTATAAGTTTTGGAAGATTTCTGATCTTCGGCAGCTGATTCATTCACCACGGGAAGAACAAAATCTTTCAAGAATGCTTGGATGTCATCATTGTCTAAGTCTAGCCCTAAAAAGGCAGCAACAATTTTCTCATGCCTGGTGGACAAACAGAGACAACCATGAGTGCCTGGTGGACAAACAGAGACAACCATGAGTGCCTGGTGGACAAACAGAGACAACCATGAGTGCCTGGTGGACAAACAGAGACAACCATGAGTGCCTGGTGGAAAAACAGAGACAACCATGAGTGCCATGTCCATACAAAAAAACAACTTTTCTGTTCACTTGCATTGACCAAAATATTTCATTCCAACAGCCCAAACATACAAAAATATTACTTTATAAAAGTGAATCCAGTTTCATTCTAACAGAATTACCTTAGAGCTTTTAATGTAACATTGGACTGACATAGTCCACGCTAGCCACATGTATTTATTTAAATCATATTTTCTGTTGAATTGCCTGCGTTTGTGTTAAAATGTAGGTTTGGTTAAAAATACAAGCGAACTTGTCTTTGAATTATTGTAGGACCAGATGATACGTAGGTTGTTAGTTGACCTTGTTAGTATGTGATGTTTTAATCTGGTTATGACAGATGACACGTAGGTTGTTAGTTGACCTTGTTAGTATGTGATGTTTTAATCTGGTTATGACTTCTGAAGATGTAAGACAATTACAAGAGTGTTAAAATGTTATATAATGACAATTAGAGTTATCTTTTTTTGTACTAGTATTTAGAGTAAAATTTTTTTAGTCAATAAGTTAGATGACCCATAAGTGAAGAGAGGATGAGTTGGGTATTTTGTAGCCATCTGTGGCATGCACGTTTGACAGTTAAAACACAGATATGCGCTAATGTAAACCTATTGCAAAGGAAGTTTTTGTTAATGAAAAATCTAGTGATGGCAATAAATGTGATCTCATATATGAAGTGTTTGATAGTAACATCTGAGAGATTTGAAATTAACATCTGAGAGATTTGAAATTAACATCTGAGAGATTTGAAATTAACATCTGAGAGATTTGATATTAACATCTGAGAGATTTGAAATTAACATCTGAGAGATTTGAAATTAACATCTGAGACTGAGAGATTTGAAATTAACATCTGAGAGATTTGAAATTAACATCTGAGAGATTTGAAATTAACATTTGAGAGATTTGAAATTAACATCTGAGAGATTTGAAATTAACATCTGAGAGATTTGAAATTAACATCTGAGAGATTTGAAATTAACATTTGAGAGATTTGAAATTAACATCTGAGAGATTTGAAATTAACATCTGAGAGATTTGAAATTAACATCTGAGAGATTTGAAAATAACATCTGAGAGATTTGAAATTAACATCTGAGAGATTTGAAATTAACATCTGAGAGATTTGAAATTAACATTTGAGAGATTTGAAATTAACATCTGAGAGATTTGAAATTAACATCTGAGAGATTTGAAATTAACATTTGAGAGATTTGAAATTAACATCTGAGAGACTCACATTTCATGCTGCTTGACACTTTGGGGGTCTTCCACATGTGGCACAGCTTTGAACTGACTCAGAAGTGAAGAAACCTGTTTCATTCAACAAAAATATGAATTTAATTCAATTTCTTTTTAAACTGTCCATTTCCAATTTTGATAAAATGTTACGTGTGCAAGAATTGCCTCCAAACTAAGATTTATATTAGTGGATGGCCTACAGATTAAGGTTTGTATTAGTGGATGGCCTACAGACTAAGGTTTGTATTAGTGGATGGCCTACAGACTAAGGTTTGTATTAGTGGATGGCCTACAGACTAAGGTTTGTATTAGTGGATGGCCTACAGACTAAGGTTTGTATTAGTGGATGGCCTACAGACTAAGGTTTGTATTAGTGGATGGCCTACAGACTAAGGTTTGTATTAGTGGATGGCCTACAGACTCAGGTTTGTATTAGTGGATGGCCTACAGACTAAGGTTTGTATTAGTGGATGGCCTACAGACTAAGGTTTGTATTAGTGGATGGCCTACAGACTAAGGTTTGTATTAGTGGATGGCCTACAGACTAAGGTTTATATTAGTGGATGGCCTACAAACTAAGGTTTATATTACTGGATGGCCTACAGACTAAGGTTTATATTAGTGGATGGTCTACAGACTCAGGTTTGTATTATTAGAGGGCCACAGACTAATGTTTATATTAGTGGATGGCCTACAGACTAAGGGTTTGTATTAGTGGATGACCTACAGACTAAGGTTTATATTAGTGGATGGTCTACAGACTAAGGTTTGTATTAGTGGATGACCTACAGACTAAGGTTTATATTAGTGGATGGCCTTAATACTCTGGTTTATATTAGTGGATGGTCTACAGACTAAGGTTTATATTAGTGGATGGCCTACAGACTAAGGTTTGTATTAGTGGATGGCCTAAATACTCTGGTTTATATTAGTGGATGGCCTAAAGACTAAGGTTTATATTAGTGGATGGCCTACAGACTAAGGTTTATATTAGTGGATGGCCTAAATACTCTGGTTTATATTAGTGCATGGCCTACAGACTAAGGTTTATATTAGTGGATGGTCTACAGACTAAGGTTTATATTAGTGGATGGCCTACAGATTAAGGTTTGTATTAGTGGATGACCTACAGACTAAGGTTTATATTAGTGGATGGCCTACAGACTAAGGTTTGTATTAGTGGATGGCCTACAGACTAAGGTTTTTATTAGTGAATGGCCTAAATACTCTGGTTTATATTAGTGGATGGCCTAAAGATTAAGGTTTATATTAGTGGATGGTCTACAGACTCAGGTTTGTATTATTAGATGGCCTACAGACTAAGGTTTATATTAGTGGATGGTCTACCGACTAAGGTTTATATTAGTAGATGGCCTACAGACTAAGGTTTATATTAGTGGATGGCCTACAGACTAAGGTTTGTATTATTAGATGGCCTACAGACTAAGGTTTATATTAGTGGATGGCCTACAGACTAAGGTTTGTATTAGTGGATGACCTAAATACTCTGGTTTGTATTAGTGGATGGCCTACAGACTAAGGTTTATATTAGTGGATGGTCTACAGACTAAGGTTTGTATTAGTGGATGGCCTAAATACTGTGGTTTATATTAGTGGACGGCCGACAGACTAAGATTTATATTAGTGGATGGTCTACAGACTAAGGTTTATATTAGTGGATGGCCTACAGACTAAGGTTTGTATTAGTGGATGGTCTACAGACTAAGGTTTATATTAGTGGATGGTTTACAGACTAAGGTTTATATTAGTGGATGGCCTACAGACTAAGGTTTATATTAGTGGATGGCCTACAGACTAAGGTTTGTATTAGTGGATGGTCTACAGACTCAGGTTTGTATTAGTGGATGGCCTACAGACTCAGGTTTATATTAGTGGATGGCCTACAGACTAAGGTTTATATTAGTGGATGGCCTACAGACTAAGGTTTGTATTAGTGGATGGTCTACAGACTCAGGTTTGTATTAGTGGATGGCCTACAGACTCAGGTTTGTATTAGTGGACGGCCTACAGACTAAGGTTTGTATTAGTGGATGACCTACCTCCTTGCCTCTCTGTACAACCGAGGCTGGCATACCAACTTGTGCTGCAATGTTACAAGCATAGCTTGAGCTTGTGTGACCTTCTTTAATTTGATAGAGAAATACCAGTTCATCACCATTCATAACCGTTTCTAGTGTCTGTCAACAAATAATACAATAATGGCAACAATCAGGTCTGTAGTCATGGGGTCTGAGTCTCAAGAGATTGAAATCAGACCTCCTTTAAAATACTTCTTGAGATTTAAGTAGATATGGATAAACACTGGAAAAACCTCTTAGATTTAAGTATATATGGATAGGGGTCGTCCATAAAGTACGTCACGCTCCAGAGGGGAGGGGGTATAAGAAAGTGTGACAGTTTGTGACAGGGGGGAGGGGTCCGGCCATGTGTGACATCACTGTGTTTTATATTAAATTTTAATTATTTTGTTAATAAAAAACAACATTCTGTTGGAAAGTGTGATTACTTTAGGGGGGGGGGTTCCAAGATTTGTTACAGTTTGTGAAATGGGGGAGGGGGGGGGTAAACATGGTAACAAATAGCGTGACATACTTTATGGACGGCCCCATAAACACTGGAAAAACCTCTTAATTTTAAGTATATATAGATAAACACTGGAAAAACCTCTTAATTTTAAGTATATATAGATAAACACTGGAAAAACCTCTTAATTTTAAGTATATATGGATAAACACTGGAAAAACCTCTTAGATTTAAGTATACAGTGGGACCCGCTTAAGTCGACGGCCTCGGGGTATGAAAAATGGCGCCTAGATAACCGATCATCGAGTTAAACGAAAACCAATATGGCGGCAAAATATTAACATGCGCTTAAAATTTCTTTATATACATGTGCGTTAATTAGTGATGGGACGAATAATCGTAATCGTATCGGAATATCGGGACCCATTTCTTCACTCTTTCCTAAGGTTGTTAAGACCGTTCGTTTTTAAGGACAGTTTAAGTTTAAATATAACCCTTTGTTGCGTGAGCGCAGTTTTTTTTCCTTAGTACACAACTATAACAAATTCATCTACTCCTGCCCGCCACGTCGTGCGCGACATCGTATTGCCATGATTCCCAGATTGAGCGATATGGTGTGGGAGATTGAAAGTGGGGGTGGGTAAACTGTCTGTAGTCTGTTATATTATATATTTTAAAATCTGGGGAGCCTTGTTTACAGAAAGCACCCTATGATTTTGGTATCGTCCCATCACTAGCGTTAATAAATGAGAATGTACATGCACATGTTTTTGGAGTTTTTTTTTGCCGTTATTTGTTTGTCTATCAGGACCTTTATATGACTCATGACAAAAAAGCGAAGTCTTCTCTATAAAAAGGTACTAAAATAAATTAGGAACTCTTTTTGAACTTTCAACTTTGACACATTTTAATTAATTCTAACCAATAGTTAAATGGCTTTTGCACACGGCCACTTCTTATGAATGAAACAATGAGAACAAAGCAGTAGTAATAGAGTCAAAATGAGGTTGAAGGATGAATGGTTGCCAATGACAACAAGTCTGCGTACGGTACATTTTGTTATTCCATACGAAACGAAATGTTTTAGACATGCGATTCTGCGTGCATCTTTGCTATTGGAGCAATTACGTAATACTCAGCATCGGCATCACTTACGCAGCCGATAAGTAACATTTTCAAAAGCTGGCGATTTAAGTTAGTAACACAGCGCTGAGAGCTTAACGCTCACCAGCAGACCCCGCTAGGCCAAAATTCGATGCGTGGCCTTGGTTATAAAAAATCGATAACTAACATTTTCAAAAGCTGGCGATTGGCATAGTACCAGAAGCAACACAGCGCTGAGAGCTGAACACAAGCGGGCTGTGACGTCACCAGCAGACTTAGCGCCCTAGGTTATAAAAAATCACATCTAACATTTTCAAAAGCTGGCGATTGGTCATGGGGATCGAGATAACGAAGGCTAAGTGGCAAATTTGGCCCTCTTTTGTGCTCGAGGTATTAGGGTTCGGCGACTTAAAATAATCGAATTAACCAAGCTGAAAATGCAAAGACAAAGAGAGAATTTGGCAGTTCCAATAAAAAACGTCGACTTAATAGAGCTGACGAGTTAACCGGGCTCGAGTTAAGTGGGCTCTACTGTATATGGATGGATTAACACTGGAAAACCTCTTAGATTTAAGTATATAGGGTTATATTTCAGGTAACTTACCACACTGTTCCCAATCCCAAGTGTTTTGTATAAAAACTTTTTACTTCATAGGGCTGTTTTTATATGGCTAGTTACTGGTTTTTCAAGCAAGTTATTAGTTTGTTGCTTATGTATACCAAGTTACTGGTTTTCCAATTTTTCTGTTACTTTGCTGCTCTCAGACCATCCATATAAGTTATAAGTAGGGGTCTTCCGATATATCGGCTGGCCGATATATTGGTACCGATATCTGGATATCGGCAATATCGGTATCGGTAGCATGTAAAGGTCCCGATATTGACGTCACCGATATTTCATAATAAGATGACATTTTGACCCCCCAAAAAAAACGGAAACAAAAAAAATATCATTTAGATTTACAATATCTCGACAAATTAATATATCGACCCCAATACCGGTATTGAAATAGTCAAAAGAGTCCTAGTATTAATATGTGCAGCCACGATACAGTGTGCCATGTGCTTTGATATTGTTTAGGTATCGGCCGATTTTCGTATGCTCAGAAATACTGTGTAAATAGTGCCGATGCCAAGTATACCGTAATTGCTCTAATAAATGTATAACATGTAAACATTATGTTCACGTAATTGCTAATAGCAAAGATGCACGCAGAATCGCACATGTCTAAAACATTTCGTTTCGTATGGAATAACAAAATAGTACCGTGTGAAGACTTGTTGTCATTGGCAACCATTCAACCTTCAGCCTCATTTTCACTCTATTACTATTGTACTTTGTTCTCATTGTTTCATTCATAAAAGGTGGCCGTGTGCAAAAGCCATTAAACTATTGGTTTAGAATTAATAATTATGAGTCAAGGTTGAAGTTTCAAAAGGAGTACCTAATATGCTTGTACATTTTTATAAAGGACGGTTCGTTTTGTTATGAGTCCCATGTAGGTCATGATCTGGAACTTGTAAACACATCGGAAACTTAGTTTCCGGAAAAAAAAATCGGTAATTTCGGCAAAACTGGATATCGCTAGACCCCTTAATTATAAGAAATAAATAATTACGAGTGATAAATTTAAGAATGACGTCATCAAATATGACCGCTGTTATTTTTGTCATAACAAATACTCATATGGGCACTCATATCGGCAAAAAATATCGGTAATATCGGCAAAAATGCTTATCGGTAGACCCCTAATATAAAATATAAATAATTAGGAGTGATAAATTTAAGAATGATGTCATCAAATAAGACCGCTGGTTTTTGTCCTAACAAATATTCATATCGGAAAAAAATATCGGTAATATCGGCGAAAATGCTTATCGGTAGACCCCTAATATAAAAGATAAATAATTACGAGTGATAAATTTAAGAATGATGTCATCAAATATGACCGCTGGTTTTTGTCCTAACAAATACTCATATCAGCAAAAAAAATATCGGTAATATCGGTATCTGCAAAAAGGCATATCGGTAGACCCCTAGTTATAAGTCAAGTCAAAGTTACAGTTCTCTCAGACCATCCATATAGATTATAAGTCAAGTCAAAGTTCTCTCAAACCATCCATATAGGTTATAAGTCAAGTCAAAGTTCTCTGAGACCATCCATATAAGTTATAAGTCAAGTCAAAGTTACAGTTCTCTGAGACCATCCATATATGTTATAAGTCAAGTCAAAGTTACAGTTCTCTGAGACCATCCATATATGTTATAAGTCAAGTCAAAGTTACAGTTCAAAACAACCAAAGATCAGTTGACCAAACTGAGAATGCCTTTTTTCAAGATTTCCAATGTATAACAAAATTGATCTAGATCGTATTGAAAGAATCCTATGACTTACTAAAAATTGGATTAGTCTGGATTTGGGCAGCAACTTTTGTTGAATGATGCTGTGGTAGTGGGTTGACACTAGCAATAATGGGCAGGACGATCCTTTGGCAATCCAAAACTTTATTGTGGCAGTTAAAAGGGACAAACCGTCCGTCTGTAAAATGAACAGAAATTTATTAGTATGGTTATCAGGGCATTTCCTTCTCAAATAACTTGTTGAAAATGATTCAATTATGTGTGGTGCAATTAGGAACCTAAATTCTCAATTATTATAATTAATATGCATTTAACAGTAGATCAAGCATAAATACACATTTAAAAATAATATCATCAACATAGATATCAGGATTGAGAAATTTTTTATGCCTGGTGTCCACTTTGAACAATCTTAACTGTGCTGTGAGCCTGGGACATACAATAACCTACACTTTTTAATAAAACAAGGGATGAACAAACATTTTAAATTTTATAAAAAATTCACATAAAATTCACAATATTGGTCCATTATAAAATCTATTGTAAAGCGGCAAAACAGTTTGAATTTACTGATGAGTGTATGAAAATCTAGAAATTGTATGATTTGTGACCTAATGTCATAACAGAAATGGCCTGGTCAGACTCTCTTTCAGAAATGTAACAGAAATAGCCTGGTCAGACTCTCTTTCAGAAGTGTAAGAGGAAAAATGAGTGGAGTCCCATCATAATTTCAATATTTCTTTGTCATCACAACATGTCCTCACTCCTGGACACAACATGTCCTCACTCCTGGACACAACATGTCCTCACTCCTGGACACAACATGTACTCACTCCTGGACACATGTCCTCACTCCTGGACACAACATGTACTCACTCCTGGACACAACATGTCCTCACTCCTGGGCACAACATGTCCTCACTCCTGGACACTGTTACTATTGAGAGAATTATTCTTAGGCCCACCATCAACTAACTCTGAACATTGACTCAGACATTCTGCCATCAGTCAGTAACAAGACTTCTTCAAACCTGTAAGCCTGTTATGTTTATGGTACAATTTGTGGACGATTCTTTTATTGCAACCTGAGTGGTGTCGATGCATGTTTCAATGCCATTTAACCAAGTCATTTAAAGAGGCGAGAAGACAACTACATTTAAACTATTACAGTTGAACCCACTTAACTCGAGCCCGGTTAAATCGCCAACCCTATTAAGTTGACGTTTTTTTATTGGAACCGCCAAATTCTCTCTTTGTCTTAGCATTTTCTCATCGGTTAATTTGATTCTTTTAAGTCACCGAAACCTAATACCTCGAGCATAAAAGAGGGCCAAATTTGCAACTTAACGTTGGTTAGCTCAATCCCCGTATGTTCGCATAGCATCGAAATCTCGCTTTTCTCGAGACTTCCGGCTATTGTGTGATTTTACGAGATTTCAATAAAAATTACCAGATGTTTTTATCTAGGTGTTCGAAAATTGCGTTAGCGGTCTGTAATGGTCATTATTTCGCAGTGCATGTTATATTATTATTAAACTTAATTTATTTTCTGATGCATTAATAATTTTATTTTTTATAAGGCTGTTATCGATTAATTTAACTTTAATCGTTAACTTTTCAAAAATTAACATTAATTAATCGTTAATTTCGATTAAAGCCAAAAATAGAAATTTATGACGTCATTAAACTGAACATTTCGAGGGAAGTAACAAAAACAGGAATTAACTTTTTTAAGTTTATTGAGTTATTTCCCCTGTCTCACAGACATTGAAAATTCAGAATATTTTAAACTAAATTTTATGACAATGTGTTGATACTTGATCAGATGTTTGCGCTGAAGGTGGTACATCAGCGATGTGTTTGATCCTTTAAAAGAGAATTGTTTATGGCAGTGAACACAGTAAACTTTTTCACCATCTTCGACTTTGCCATCGGCAGTTAGCTTAAAAACAAAATTTTTGCTCAACTTTCCAGTTATATGTTTAAATTTAACTGCGCTCATGCTGTCAGTCATTTTTTAGTTGACGTCTGCCGGTCCACATAAATTAATAAAATAAATTATAATATTACGCGGGAGAAGTTTGTACGTAAAAAATATATAAATTATTAATAATTATTAATAACTAGTGTATTACCCGTCAAAAATGATGGAAGTTTTCAAAATGGATATATTTCAGTTTTTGTAATTGTCCCTTTTGCTTGAAAGCCGCATAGTAAATAATCAGAAAATGTAGAGACCAAGAGAGAAAAGTTAAATCTCTTTTCCATATTGAACAATTTTATGTGGACGTTTGAAAATGTTTTGCAATTTTTTTTTCAAGGCTTTTTTTTTAGAGGTGCACTTTCTAAAATCTAGCGTTACGATCGGACATAGTAGAGTATATATTTTGATTATATATACAAATATATGTGTTATGAGAAAACCTCCAAGCTTAAGCTTCGCGTTATATAAGTTTGCATGAATAATAATGATATCAGGATAATAGTAAATGATAGTGAATTACACACAGCATAAGGTGATACTACAGCAAAGAAGTTTGAATTTTGAAGTACAATGTATTAACAAATATTGCTGAGGAGTCAGCCGGACGTTAACTTGCGGCATTGAATAGTGTGCACCAATTATGAGTGTACCAATAATACAGCACAGAGCGTTAAAAATAAATTATGTGACTGTAATGTGATCCACATCAAGGACATCTGTGATTTGAAGCAGTTTAAGCTTCATTGATGATTATGACTTGTCAGTTTATTCGCGCATTTGTCCATACATTATTACAACATTACCAAAACATGTAAAAAATAAAATGTAATTTTTACACATGTTAATAACAAAGAACTATTCATTTTGCATAAAACGTAGTAAGCAAAGTTTGTCACAGGATAACAGAAAAGATTAAGTTATCAACTATTAATAATATTTACAATTTAATATAAACGTGTTAGTAATTCACATAAACGTTTTTATTATTGTCAAGTCAGCACCTTTTCAAGATCTATTATGACTTGTCAGTTTATGAGCCCATTGGTCCATACATTATTACCTTTACATTATCAAAAACATGTAAATAAAAAATTGTAACTATTTACAAATATGAATAGCAAAGAACTATTTATTTTGCATGAAACCTTTGAAGTAATATGTTAATCAATGGATAAAAGAAAATATTAAAGTATCAACAGGTAAACGTATATAAAATTTAATATACACGTTTTAGGAATTCTAATAAACGTTTTCATTATTGTCAAGTCAGCACCCCTTCCAGTTCTATATTAAAAGCAAAGATTTTTTTATTCCAAATTAGTCTAAGACGCATTAAAATATTACATGTAAATAACAATTTAAAAAAACTATTGTGGGGAGGAGTCCGATTTTTAAATATGTTATTTTTCTAAACATACAAATATGCAATCTCAAAGTGTATAAAAGAAAAACAAACTCTAAATTGAAGCATAAGTTGGCAAATTTCATTTGCAGTAATAAATAATGGCTTTGTAGTTCAAAACGCATTGAAACTTGACAACCAAACGACAACCAATTGTAAATTTCATAAACCGAAAAACGAATGTTATATATTAATATAGAAAATTAAATTTTTAATTACGTACGTAATATTGACATGGACACATACACAAAAATGGACAGTTAATAAAAAAAATAAAAATAAATATTAATCAAATAAAACATGGCTCTTTTTACTTCGTTCCCTTCACACATTAATAAAAGCTCAAATAATGACGTCACTTCACAATATTTTATTTTTATGGCTAGAAACACATTTTGTTAATCTCGAATGCAACATTTTTACTCCTATATTTTCATTTTTTATCGGGAGTTACCTCGCATAGGGTCACGGACAGACACTACGTGACATTGCAAATTATATATGTTTATTAATTATTTATTAATAAAATTAGAAAAAAATATAAATATTTTCTTTAATTTAATCAAATTTTTACCTATTAAATTAATTATAATCGATAACAAATTTTAACGATTAATCGAGAAATTAATAGTTAATTTACGCAGCCCTAAATTTTTAAGATAAACGAATATCTTTAGAAAATAAAATAAAGGTTTTTATCGAGAATCGATGTTTGTTTTTATTTAATTAAATCAAAAATTATTCTTCTTTTAAAAGTTTGTTGTTGCTTTGTTACCAGTAAGATACGTGACTAACATGCGCGTGACGGTGAAATCAAACCATTTTCTTAATATTCCAGTATATATATATTAAACACGTCATAACTGTTGTAGGTCAAATTCTGATAAGGAATGATTTTTTAAAAAAATTCGCTTAGTTGCCGAGGTCTAACACACAGTGCGCCTTTGATGTGATCAACGGTCAAGGCCGCAATAGTTACTATTTATATAACAAGTTTAATTGAGGAAATTCGAGTGCGGTCTCATAGTGACAGATATCCTGCACGTCAAAAGCATTAAACTTAAAATTACCATATTGATATGTTTAATTTTTTTTTAAAATTTGTTGATTCGACAGGCATTGCAAACGCGAGCGGCGGTGACATGCCACCCCACAGGCGCCATGGGACGAGGCGAGGTGAAATTTTGACCTTAGTTTTAACGCATGCGCAGACAATTATAAACAATTAACTTTTTTTTTATTAAATGGAATCGAAACATGACCACAGAGACGTAATCAAAGTCATTTACTTTGGCATAAAAAAAAATATATATATATAAATTCCCGACTATTCATAACTTTTCCCGACTTTCAAGGCCGAGAAATTTTTTTAAAAGAATTCCCAACTTTTTCCCGGCTGAGTGGGAACCCTGGTTATATTTAAACGGTCCTTAAAAACAAACGTTCTAAAACAATCTTAGAGAGCAAAGAAATATTAGGGTCCTGATATTCCGATACGATTCCGATTAATCGTCCCATCACTAATTAATGCACATCATGTACATAAAGAAATTTCAAGCACATATTAATATTTTGCAGCCATATTGGTTTTCGTTTAACTCGATCATCGGTTATCTCGACGCCATTTTTCATACCCCAAGGCCGTCGACTTAACCGGGTTCGACTGTATTGCTTTTTAAATTATGATATTGGCTATAAATTTTATTTCAGCCTGTTGTACAGCTTGCAAACTGAGAGCAGGGCTACTCACTGGTTCTGTCCCCTTGCCGTATTCATCCACAATAACAAGGGACTTTGAGGTTGCTGAGCGCAAGGCTTCGGTCATCTGCATGTTATCTTGAAAGAAGCTGGACATTCCTGAAGACACACTTTCCCCAGATTTGATCCTTGAGAGGATCTGATCCACTGGGCCTATGTTGGCTTGTTGGGCTGGCACAAAGCTTCCTATGTGAGCCATCAAGACAATCATTCCCACCTGCAGGCAAGTTGGACTTAGGTAAATAGGCACTACTGGAGTTTGGGTATATGTGACGGGGATTTGTTAAGATGAAGTAGACATGTGAGTATAGGCCTAAGCTCACCCATATGATTTGTTAAGATGAAGTAGATATGTGAGTACAGGCCTAAGCTCACCCATATGATTTGTTAAGATGAAGTAGACATGTGAGTAGAGGCCTAAGCTCACCCATGTGATTTGTTAAGATGAAGTAGACATGTGAGTACAGGCCTAAGCTCACCCATGTGATTTGTTAAGATGAAGTAGACATGTGAGTATAGGCCTAAGCTCACCCATGTGATTTGTTAAGATGAAGTAGACATGTGAGTATAGGCCTAAGCTCACCCATGTGATTTGTTAAGATGAAGTAGACATGTGAGTATAGGCATAAGCTCACCCATGTGATTTGTTAAGATGAAGTAGACATGTGAGTATAGGCATAAGCTCACCCATGTGATTTGTTAAGATGAAGTAGACATGTGAGTATAGGCCTAAGCTCACCCATATGATTTGTTAAGATGAAGTAGATATGTGAGTACAGGCCTAAGCTCACCCATATGATTTGTTAAGATGAAGTAGACATATGAGTACAGGCCTAAGCTCACCCATATGATTTGGAAAAAAATATGTTTACACATTGAATCAAAACAATTGATTGTGAACTCCAACCTGTTTTAGGTAAACACTTTTCCCACAAGCATTTGGTCCTGTCAGCAGCTTTATTTTGCTGTACGGCCCTCCCATTTTGGTATCATTAGGCACATAAGGACTGCAACAAAGCTCCTGTAAGGGATGTCTGAGAATGTACACAAATAATGGATTACTAGCCACAAAATATTGGATTACTAGCCACAAAATAATGGATTACTAGCAACAAAATATTGGATTACTAGCCACAAAATATTGGATTACTAGCCATAAAATATTGGATTACTAGCCACAAAATAATGGATTACTAGCTACAAAATAATGGATTACTAGCCACAAAATATTGGATTACTAGCCACAAAATAGCAGACAGACTAACCTGTTAGTGAGGTTTTATTTGACAGGCTTACACTTACACAGAGTGGATTAGCTTATGGGGATAAAACTGACATGTAAGCAAGTCAGTGAACAATGGTCATTGTTTACAAATAAGCAGGGTAAGTAGTTGTTCCAAACTAAAACTTTACAATAAAGTTTATAATTCCACATGAAAGTTCAACTCTAACCTGCCCGATTGAATGTCAATAACTTCTTCATTAACAAGACTAGGCCGTACATAGGCACCTTCACCAGCACATATGGCCAGAGCCATCAAACTATGATTGAACATTAAACAAAATTAGTCAATTTTTGAAACAAACAAATGAAGTGATGATATTTTTTGTGTTATTAAAGCTGATGGTAGTAGGTTTTTTGATGGTGTTCTCAGCTATATGAAGATGAAATAAGTGAATGACATGAGCACAGTGGCGTAGCTAGGCGGTCCGCCCCGGGCGGCATTTGTGGGCATTTGAAAAGTATAACCATTTCCGACAACTGCCCTTTTTCTTTTGAAAGGTGGAGACCAAGGTGAAACAAAAATATTTTTAATTTCGAGTCTTAATTAACGGATTCGCACAACTTTTTTTTAATTACATACGGGATATTATAACTAAAGCAAACCCGTTAAAAAAATTTTATCGCTTAAAAATGGTAAAAATTTGTTCGGCAAACTAAGTGGTATAAGTCACAGATGACTTTTTTTAATAAGAAAAGTACCCCAAATACACATCACTGCTGGGCTGAATAATATGTGATATTAATATCACCACGACAGTTTTTACGTGGAATTTTGACATTCGCAGAATGATGCGCGAACACGTACCTAAAGGCATGGTGGTTCAAATATTGTGTTTAACTTGCAAGTAGTAATTTATATAACTGTTTCAGTTTTCAGAAAATTATTGTAAGGTAAGTTATTAAAAATGTATTTTATTTTGTTTTTATTGCATTAAAGTAGCACACATAAATTGTGTTTTTTAATTAAAATACAGTTATTCATTAAACATGTTATGCAGATCCAATGAAGTAATGTGTAAATAATTTGAATTCGTCTATTTTAAGGAAAATTATTAAGATTTATGACAAGAATATGAAAATATTCAAATTTCTCTGTCAATAAACACCACAATAGGCATAATAATTTTGAAAAAGACATACTTAAAAATTTCAAGCGTCTTGGAAAAATTGACATCTGAAGAACTATCTAGGAAAATGAGATCAGATGCTGGAATTTTACTCAATTCAATGTAATCTTTTTCTTTTCTATGTTATCTCAATTTATTGGAACCCGTCATTTTTTAAATTAAATGCAAAGCCATTGCATGGAACAAAGAAATGTACTAATACAAAATGCTGTTATATCAGCCCAACAATTGTGAAGAGATGGAAACTGAACGCCGAGTTAGAAGAAGAAAAAATATGAGTAGGGTAAATTCAGAAGACGTGGTTCTATCTTTAGAACAAGAAGTGCAACGAGAAATGTTTTTATACATGGCTGGAATTATAAAAGAAAATAAAAGAACGCTTTGATGAGTTGCATGTACTTGCAAGAAAATATTCGTATATAATACCATGTAACCTACTAAATGAAGCATTTGAACATCAAATAAATTACTTAATTGACATTGATAAAGTTCAATATGGAAAGAAAAAGGATCCAGGAAGAGGCATTAAAATTATGTTAGAAAAACGGGGGGAAAAGACACCCTTGATCTATTAAAATTTATTCAACAGTATAGATTGGAAAATTCTGTACCCAACATTGTAATTTTGATATGAACTTTTCCAACTATTGCTATCAGTGTCGCTAGTTATGAAAGGAGCTTCTCCAAACTGAAGTTGATAAAAAAAATTATCTTCGTTCCACGATGAGCGATTAAAGACAACAAAATCTTGCAATACTGTCCATAGTCCATAGAAAAGATATTGCAAATAATTTTAATTTTGATAGCATAATACACGATTTTTCTATTATGAAAGTTAGGAAAGTAAATGTATAAATATGTTTACATACTAATGTATACAATGTCTTTGTTTGTAAAAAAAAATCATTTATTTATAAATACAAAATAAAAGAATAGTGATTGTTAATGGGGTTTTTTTGGGTGTAAATTTGGAATATGTTTTGTCTCATTGACCTGCTACCTCAGTAACTTTCTTGTGGCCTTTAAAAAAAAAGTATCTTGTATTTTATAAATTTATATTTATAGGTATATAATCTTATGCAGCCTCTTTTATTACTGCTTACATAAATATGGCATGCAATGGTAAACATGTCCCCCCCCCCAACTTCCTTTCAATTAAAATTGTTTATTCATGTTTATTAATTTATAAAAACCATAATATAATCGACGGGCCGTCCATAAATGATGTCATGCGATTTAGGCTAATTTTTCACCCCCTCCCCCCTCGTCACAAAAACTTAGACCCCTTCTTCAATAAGACGTCACAAAGATTTGACCCCCCCCCATAAAAGCCGTATTTTCTGTTTGAAAATGAGCATGTTTCAAATAAAAGATTTGTCATTTAAGTATGTTTTTAGTGTAACGCTGCATTCTAATATCGTAACACGCGTTTTACATAAGCGTCATTAAATAAAGTGTCAGTAATCAAATATTTAAGTGGAAATTTTATTTAAAGTTGCGCGTTTTTACGTGACGTCACATTTCTTAAACACCCCCCTCCCTTCGTCACAAATGTGTGACAGGTACATGAAGTCATTTATGGACGGCCCCTAAAAAGGGTGGCAAATGGGAGACCGCCCCGGGCGGCAAAAGTTCTAGCTACGCCACTGCATGAGCACACATTTTGGCAGAAACCATTACTTTACAAAGATAACACTACCAATGACAATTGAGATGTAAGGCTATGAGAATAATAAAATTTTAATATAGTCAATTGGATTAAATTTTCGTGAATGATATCAATCAATTTTTAATAGCGTGAAGCAAAGCAAAGTCCTAAAGTATGAAGAGACTGACACAGTCACCAACAACATTGACTAGCAACATGTTAGAAACAGACTGACACGGTCACCAACAACATTAACTAGCAACATGTTAGAAACAGACTGACACGGTCACCAACAACATTAACTAGCAACATGTTAGAAACAGACTGACACGGTCACCAACAACATTAACTAGCAACATGTTAGAAACAGACTGACACGGTCACCAACAACATTCACTAGCAACATGTTAGAAACAGACTGACACAGTCACCAACAACATTGACTAGCAACATGTTACCTACCAGTCCAACTCAGCAGTCTTGTCTATGACATTGAGTAAGACTTGAGTGTGCTGTAGGATGGCCGTCTGAAGATCAAGCATGATGTTCATTTCTCTCTCTGCAATAGACAAGTTTTTAAAATATTTTTTATCCAGAAAATACAAATCCTTGTCAGAAAGAATCTCAACATATTTTACATGGCAAACTTACATAATGGCATAGTATGCAAGTTCAAATGCACTTAAACAGTAGACATAATTAAATTAAATATTTATGCATTGTGATGGTCATGCTACGATTTTCTATTGCCTCCATGATTAAAAACTTGAGAACATTGCTTGAGTGTAAAACTACAAGATTCCAAGACAAAGCGTTTGACAAAAATATTCTTAAATTTGACTTAATGACTATAATCTTACTGACTTAAAATTGAACTTTATGAAGCTTGACTTACCAATAATATCAACTTGTGTGTCTCCAAGTAAACTATCCAGCTCTTTAGGTTAAAAAAAGAAAGAATTTAAAAAAAATGACAATATATTTCTTATATTGTTATGCACAACAAAGTTAAAATACAATTTTTCTTTTTTCATTTTTCTTAATTGTTCTTTATATAAACCAGAAAAAAAAGAAGTTTATAAAAAATAAAAAAAATAAAAATGGCCATTAACAAAAATTAGCCATTGAACTGTTTGACAAAAAATGTGAAGGCTGCAATTTTATATTTTAAAACAAGCCGAATAAGTTAATATGTTACAAAATTCAATTCTAAATCAGGAAGCAAAAAAGAAGAAAAAGAAAAGAAATAGGAACTTAACATAACTTCTAAAAAAACTTTAATTACTGTTAGGCCTGTCAACGGGTACCCGGGACCCGGGTACCCGTTGCCGTGAGATTACCCGGGTAGTAAAATTCCGCCCAGGTACCCGTGAAAATGTGGCTTCAATGTCTATATTAACCAAACTTCGGCTCGCATGCGGCTTTTTTGTGTTTAATTTACGGCTCGCGAAACAATCATCAAACGAAAATTTTTGTTTAAAATATATGCTGTGAAATACATCTAAGGAGAACTATCTTTCAACGGGAAATACAATAAATCATATAAAGAAAACAAAACTCCTCTGCCGAAAATAAGGATGTACTGTATAGAGATGAAAGAGGCCGTGTTTGTTGTTGACAGTTTTTAAGGTTAATAATGAAATAGTTACTAACAGTGTAAGATGGGTAAGACGTCGGCATAGAGATGAATGATTTTTTAAATAGTGCTTTGATACTAACTTTGATCTTTGAAATACGCCGACATTGGGTTTACGATTGTCGATGTTGTTTATCTACCCCCCCCTCTTTCCTCCCTCCATTCGATTGTTTTTCGTGTGTTCATTACAGCGTGTGCCTTGCCAAAAAAACTGATTTAAGAATACACTAAAATTTGTAAGTTTTTAGCGTCAATAAATTAGTTACTAACAGTGTAAGATGGATAAGGGCCCGTCCGTAAATGACGTTAGGCACCTAGGGGAGGAGGGGGTCACACATTTGTGACGAGGGGAAGGGATGTGTTTAAAGAAATAAATGTGACGTCACATCAAAACGCTCAACTTTAAATAAAAGTTCCACTGAAATATTTGATTGCTTACAATTTATTTAATGACGCTTTACATGGATTTAAGCGTGTAGCAATTTTTAGAGTTCAACTTCACATTAAATACAAAATTAAATGACAATAAAATTATTTGACACATGCTAATTTTCAAAAAAGGAAGTACAGCTTTAATGGGGCGCGACGCAAAGCTTTGTGCCGTCATATTGGAGGGGGCTCTAAGTTTTTGTGACAACCTGTGACGGGGGGGAGGGGGGTAAAAATCGGCCAAAATCGCTTGACGTCATTTATGTACGGCCCTTAAGACGTCGGTCGTGTAGCTACTGTGAGAATGAGGTGCATTGAAGACGGCTAGGTAGCATTTTATAGCGGTCATGACGGGGAAAATTATGCGATGTTTCGATCGGGTAACCCGGGTACCCGTTTGAAATTTGGACGGGTACCCGGGCAGCCTTTTTCAACAATATTGACAGCCCTAATTACTGTAAGATAAAATATACATTGTTGGAGAATTTTTTTGGCTTTTTGATAAAAATAGAATATATAATACGTAATAATATAATATCAAAATATGAATATGATCTTTGACCGTGACAGCGCACTGTAACAAGAAAGATAATTTGCAACAGCAAAAAATAACTAATTGTGCACATGAACTTAAAACTGGGGAATACGTCGAAAAATTTTCTATATACCGATTGTTTTTGGAGACTTGTAGAAAAGCTGATTGTTGGAAACAAACTGAAACATGTAATGAGTAACTAGTACACCAAGCTATTCAGACTGATGTCAAATATAATATTAAAAAATCATGCTTTACATTATTCCTTGCATTGTTAGCTTCTGTACTGAAAAGTTCAGATAAGTAGAGGTTAGAGCAGTACTTTTTTGTGTGGCCTAATTCTGATTGTTGGAGTAGTTCCTTAGGGTACGAAACATGAAATACGATATATTTTTCCTGTTACCTTTTTTCTGCCTGTCCACCTATACTTTCTGCTTATGGTTTACAGATAGGAAAAAGAATAAGCCTCTATCTGTTCATGAAAGGCTCCCATGAGCAGCGTGTGTACTAACTGTGCCTCTATCTGTTCATGAAAGGCTCCCATGAGCAGCGTGTGTACTAACTGTGCCTCTATCTGTTCATGAAAGGCTCCCATGAGCAGCGTGTGTACTAACTGTGCCTCTATCTGTTCATGAAAGGCTCCCATGAGCAGCGTGTGTACTAACTGTGCCTCTATCTGTTCATGAAAGGCTCCCATGAGCAGCGTGTGTACTAACTGTGCCTCTCTCTGTTCATGAAAGGCTCCCATGAGCAGCGTGTGTACTAACTGTGCCTCTATCTGTTCATGAAAGGCTCCCATGAGCAGCGTGTGTACTAACTGTGCCTCTATCTGTTCATGAAAGGCTCCCATGAGCAGCGTGTGTACTAACTGTGCCTCTATCTGTTCATGAAAGGCTCCCATGAGCAGCGTGTGTACTAACTGTGCCTCTATCTGTTCATGAAAGGCTCCCATGAGCAGCGTGTGTACTAACTGTGCCTCTATCTGTTCATGAAAGGCTCCCATGAGCAGCGTGTGTACTAACTGTGCCTCTCTCTGTTCATGAAAGGCTCCCATGAGCAGCGTGTGTACTAACTGTGCCTCTATCTGTTCATGAAAGGCTCCCATGAGCAGCGTGTGTACTAACTGTGCCTCTCTCTGTTCATGAAAGGCTCCCATGAGCAGCGTGTGTACTAACTGTGCCTCTATCTGTTCATGAAAGGCTCCCATGAGCAGCGTGTGTACTAACTGTGCCTCTATCTGTTCTTGAAAGGCTCCCATGAGCAGCGTGTGTACTAACTGTGCCTCTATCTGTTCATGAAAGGCTCCCATGAGCAGCGTGTGTACTAACTGTGCCTCTATCTGTTCATGAAAGGCTCCCATGAGCAGCGTGTGTACTAACTGTGCCTCTATCTGTTCATGAAAGGCTCCCATGAGCAGCGTGTGTACTAACTGTGCCTCTATCTGTTCATGAAAGGCTCCCATGAGCAGCGTGTGTACTAACTGTGCCTCTATCTGTTCATGAAAGGCTCCCATGAGCAGCATGTGTACTAACTGTGCCTCTATCTGTTCATGAAAGGCTCCCATGAGCAGCGTGTGTACTAACTGTGCCTCTATCTGTTCATGAAAGGCTCCCATGAGCAGCGTGTGTACTAACTGTGCCTCTATCTGTTCATGAAAGGCTCCCATGAGCAGCGTGTGTACTAACTGTGCCTCTATCTGTTCATGAAAGGCTCCCATGAGCAGCGTGTGTACTAACTGTGCCTCTATCTGTTCATGAAAGGCTCCCATGAGCAGCGTGTGTACTAACTGTGCCTCTATCTGTTCATGAAAGGCTCCCATGAGCAGCGTGTGTACTAACTGTGCCTCTATCTGTTCATGAAAGGCTCCCATGAGCAGCGTGTGTACTAACTTTGCCTCTATCTGTTCATGAAAGGCTCCCATGAGCAGCGTGTGTACTAACTGTGCCTCTATCTGTTCATGAAAGGCTCCCATGAGCAGCGTGTGTACTAACTGTGCCTCTATCTGTTCATGAAAGGCTCCCATGAGCAGCATGTGTTCTAACTGTGTTTCAGCAATGTCATGTTCTCATTTGTTTAATATAATCACGTGTAAAAATTGGTGATAAAATTATTTTCTGATTTTAACTAGCTTACTAGTTTGCATGTATTGTCTGCACTATACTAGAAGATTAGTTATCTGGCTATTTTGGACTAGTACTTGGTCATCACCAATGTAAAGTACATCAGCAAGGAAAACAAAACCCCTTTTATCTTATCTTATCTTGTGGAGGAACTTTGAGTTATATGACACAAACATCTAAACAATATAAAAAAATTATTGTTCAGTACCAAAGGTTTAATAAACAACATTTGGGGTCATCTAAAAGATGCATATTTAACATGCCACTGTCAAAAGTGATTTTTTTCTTTAAAAAATGCATCTGAATGCGTATTTAACACAACCTGAAAAAGCAATAAGACCAAACATTCCAGGTAGTACATGTAATATAAAAAAAGTCTGTGGAAAAAAGGTGCCGTAACAGGTGCGTTCTGCTAGGAAAAAAAACACTGACTGTCAATGATAATTCTAATTTTTTCTCTTATATTGACAAGTATTTAAAAGAATCACTTTAAATAATAAATAATTTAATAATAAAAGTTATCTCCATTTACCTTAAACTCAAGGCCTGGGATACTGTGATCATCATCTTCATTTCGTCCTTCAGGCATAGCAATCACTAGAAGGTAGCCAATCTAGAAGATGAACAGACATTAATTATATTTACAGACATAGCAATCACTAGAAGGTAGCCAATCTAGAAGATGAACAGACATTAATTATATTTACAGACATAGCAATCACTAGAAGGTAGCCAATCTAGAAGATGAACAGACATTAATTATATTACAAAGAAATAGCAATCACAAGACAGTAACCAATCTAGAAGATGAACAGACATTAATTATAGTAGAGATGTGAAATCCTGTCAAGCAATCAACAATTAAAGATAGTGGAGCTCATTTCAATTATATTGATCAACTAGAAAATTAGAAATTATCATCATCGCCCTTCGTCCCATCTAGGGCATAGGCCACGAACAAAGGTTCTCCAGGCATCCCGGTTCTGCGCCAATCTTTCTATCTGCCCCCAGCTGTGCCCGCTCATTTTGGTGTCTGCCTCCAGTTCCCTTCTCCAGGTCATTTTGGGACGACCTCTTTTTCTCTTGCCTTGGGGGTTCCATGTGAGGGCTGGTCTCACAATGCTGGATGTAGGTTTTCTGAGAGTGTGGCCAATCCATCTCCATCTGCGCTGGCGTATTAGCTCATCCACTGGCTCTTGTTGTGTGCGTTGCCAGAGGTCTTCGTTGGTGATGACATTGGGCCAACGGATTTGGAGAATTGTTCGAAGACATGTGTATATAAAAGCTTGAAGCTTTTTTCAAATGGCTGCTGTTATTCGCCATGTTTCTGCTCCATACAACAAGACAGGCTTTATTGTGGTGTTAAATATCCTGACCTTGGTATGGAGAGTAAAGTTGTTACAGTTCCAAACTTTTTTTTAGCTGTTTAAATGCTGTTCTTGCTTTGCCAATTCTCATTCTTACATCGGCTTCAGTCCCTCCTTGTGTGTCAATGATGCTTCCAAGGTATGTGAAGCTATCCACCTCCTCGAGATTTTTTCCTTCCAGTGTTATTGGAGTGTTGCTTGATGTATTTATTTTAAGGACTTTGCTTTTTCCTTTATGGATGTGCAGGCCAAGGCAAGTAGAAAATTAGAAATGGGAAGAGAAAATCATTTGATGTATTATTTGTGCTCCTAAATTAAATAAACTGCTATGTACCACCACCATGCAAAAGGTTTATTAGTGTTAGTAGTACATTAACATCTGTAAAAGGTTTTTGAATGCAGTTTCTGTAAAACTCAAAATAAATATATTAAAAAATATAAGTCTCTAAATAAATGATCATTTGTTATGGTATTAGACCAGTTTCTGGGGCAACAAGTAATGAAACAAAATTGTTTATAGAAAATAAGAATTAACCCAATTATGTGAACTTTTTTTTTACTTTTAGCATTCATTATAGAATGTTTATAAAAAGCTGACCTGAGGCAAATAGCTGACAACACATCCTTTAACATTATC
Organism: Ampullaceana balthica; assembly: GCA_944989445.1. Taxonomy (NCBI): domain Eukaryota; kingdom Metazoa; phylum Mollusca; class Gastropoda; family Lymnaeidae; genus Ampullaceana; species Ampullaceana balthica. Next base: position 134,817 of record CALYLW010001213.1, on the reverse strand, counting down.
ACTCAAACATTTCAGCTCTTCTCTTGCCACATTGCTTAAAAAGTCTGGCAATCCGTTGTATGTACGCTTTTCTGTAGAACAAATATATTCATTAAAAATCCCAGCAAATTATTAAAGACTGCTATAAAATAAAGCATGCTGGCCTAGATAATTGTAACATTCAATTTCTAGTGTTCAAATCACTTAACGGATTGCAGAGTTCAATATTTTAAAAAGATTGTAAAACTACTAAAGAAGTGGAAGCAATAAAAACCTTACTTTCATCTAGAGTGCCATCAACATTAGGCTTAACAACAAATCTCCTCTTAAGTTTGGACTCTTCAAAGTCTATCTGAAAAACATGCCACCAAAGGTTAAGGAGCTATTTCATATTTGGTGCAATTTTAAAGACAATTTTGATAAAGATCTGGTAAATATTTCAACCAAATGTCACTTCAATACTTGGAACAATTCTATGAAACATTTAGTTGGAAAAATGTCTTTAAAACCAATTTTTATTTAAATTAATTTTAAAATAAATTAAATTATTTATTTAAATACAGACGAACCCGGTTAAGTCGACGGCGTTGGGGTATGAAAAATGGCGTCGAGATAACCGATGATCGAGTTAAACGAAAACCAATATGGCGGCAAAATATGAACATGTGCTTAAAACTAAGGTCAAATTTTTCACCTCGCTTCGTCCCATGGCGCGTTTGGCGTGGCATGTCACCGCCTCTCGCGTTTGCAATGCCCGTCGAATCAGCGAATGTAAAAAAAAACAAAAACATATCAATATGGTAATTTTAAGTTTAATGCTTTTGACATGCAGGATATTTGTCACTACGAGACCGCACTCGAATTTCCTCAGTCAATCAAACTTGTAATATAAACAATAACTATTGCAGCCTTGACCGTTGATCACAGCACGCTGTGTGTTAGACCTCGGCAACTAAGCAAATTATTCAGAATTCGACCTTCAACAGAGATGACGTGTAATATATATATATATACTGGAATATTAAGAAAATGATTTGATTTCACCGTCACGCGCGTGTTAGTCACGTATCTTAATGGTAACAAAGCAACAACAAACTTTTAAAAGAATAATAATTTTGTATTTAATTAAATAACAACCACCGTCGATTCGCGATACAAACCTTTATTTTCTTTTCTAAAGATATTCGTTTATCTTAAAAAATAAAATGATTAATGCATCAGACAATGAATTAAGTTTAATAATAATATAACATGCACTGCGAAATAATGACGATTGAAGACAGCTAACGCGATTTTCGAGCAACTCAGGTGAATACATACTCCACGGAGACACGTAAAACTAATTCACACACGGATCAAATTGAAACAAGTAAAAACATCCGGTAATTTTTATTGAAATCTCGTAGAATCACACAATAGCCGGAAGTCTCGAGGAAAGCGAGATGTCAACACTATTTTGAACTTAAAATGCCAGAGTGGGTCGCTAGGCGAACAGACTGGGATCGAGTTAACCAACATTAAGTTGCAAATTTGGCCCTCTTTTGTGCTCGAGGTATTAGGTTTCAGCGACTTAAAAAAATAGAATTAACCGATGAGCAAACGCTAAGACAAAGAGAGAATTTGGCGGTTTCAATAAAAAAAGTCGACTTAATCGGGTTGGCGAGTTAACCGGGCTCGAGTTAAGTGGGTTCGACTGTACTCACTGTTGTGCTTATTAAATGTGCACAGCGATGAAGTTCATCTGTAAAGGTTGCGCTAATCTAAATGAAAATGTTAGTAAACATTGATACTTTTGTTCAATAGTTAGAGAAGCAGATATTAAAGGTAGAAGCTCTTTAGTTGATGGCCCATGTGGGAGATCACATCACTATCCCCAACATTTGAGCCACGTGTGAATGTGCAGCATGTGGGAGATCACATCAATATCCCCAACATTTGAGCCACGTGTGAATGTGCAGGTTGGTCCTATGTGAGTTAGGGGCAAGCCAGCCAGCCTCACATGTGTGAGAGGTGAAAATACTGCAGTCAACTTACAATGTGTGAATGCCAACTTACGTACCTAAGTCCAGGCACTGGTGTTATGCTATTTATCAGATCTAGGGTGGATGTTAAAAATGCCTACTTGAAAGAAAACTGGAGTGGGATTGAGGTTAAGATGACAAAGAGTGGATGCCAGAATGCAGTCTTACTTTACTCAGATGATAACTTTACTCACATGATGACTTTACTCAGATGATGACTTTACTCAGATTTTAAAACCATGAACCAAACTGAGATGTGTCAATTCTTGTACTGTATAATGATGTCAACAATAATTAATTCAAGGAAGCCTCGAGTCTCGGTTACTTACACTAATCCTCATTTCTTTGGGCTATCATATATTGGTGTTAATGCTTTATGAGAAATAAAAATAGAAGGCCTGCCTCGAGTGGAAATAACTATTAAATGTTCTCTAGTTAAAAATAGTTGACAAAAAATACATTCAATGATGGCTAACTGTAATTATAACTAGCATTGTGGATGAAAAGAGAGTGTTTCTATAAGTCAATCACTGATGTTTCTATAAGTCAATCACTGATGTTTTTATAAGTCAATCACTGATGTTTCTATAAGTCAATCACTGATGTTTTTATAAGTCAATCACTGATGTTTCTATAAGTCAATCACTGATGTTTCTATAAGTCAATCACTGATGTTTTTATAAGTCAATCACTGATGTTTTTATAAGTCAATCACTGATGTTTCTATAAGTCAATCACTGATGTTTCTATAAGTCAATCACTGATGTTTTTATAAGTCAATCACTGATGTTTTTATAAGTCAATCACTGATGTTTTTATAAGTCAATCACTGATGTTTTTATAAGTCAATCACTGATGTTTCTATAAGTCAATCACTGATGTTTCTATAAGTCAATCACTGATGTTTTTATAAGTCAATCACTGATGTTTCTATAAGTCAATCACTGATGTTTCTATAAGTCAATCACTGATGTTTCTATAAGTCAATCACTGATGTTTTTATAAGTCAATCACTGATGTTTTTATAAGTCAATCACTGATGTTTTTATAAGTCAATCACTGATGTTTCTATAAGTCAATCACTGATGTTTTTATAAGTCAATCACTGATGTTTTTATAAGTCAATCACTGATGTTTTTTATAAGTCAATCACTGATGTTTCTATAATTCAATCACTGATGTTTTCATGACAAAATGTACAACAAACCTGTTTGAAAATGTCAATGTTCTGATTCTGTTTTTTGCAAATATTGCCAATGTAGACAGCATGGTAGATGGTCTGTGAATGAATAATACATCAGTCATGTTCAAAGTACCCAAATAATCTTTAAAAAAAATCAGTTTATGATTATGGCTAAGAGTCGATGTGAGAAATTTTCAACAAAACAATCCTGTCATTTAAAGGGTAAACAAAAATGTACTTGTAATTTATTTAGTACCTGGAAAAGGGCCACCCAGTCTCCTACAGAAGCTTGTGCTTTACTCATTTTCAGCAAGATTTTCTGATGGTCAAACAAATATTGATAATAGAAGAGTATAAAGATATTTCACTATCGGAATTACGTTTGGATTTTACTTGACCATTTATTAATTGAAACATAGATACTAAATGTAAATGAGACATCCAAGTCTTCAAATTTAGTCAACATTTAATAACACATAGATACTAAATGTAAATGAGACATCCAAGTCTTCAAATTTAGTCAACATTTAATAACACATAGATACTAAATGTAAATGAGACATCCAAGTCTTCAAATTTAGTCAACATTTAATAACACATAGATACTAAATGTAAATGAGACATCCAAGTCTTCAAATTTAGTCAACATTTAATAACACATAGATACTAAATGTAAATGAGACATCCAAGTCTTCAAATTTAGTCAACATTTAATAACACATAGATACTAAATGTAAATAATGTAAATGAGACATCCAAGTCTTCAAATTTAGTCAACATTTAATAACACATAGATACTAAATGTAAATGAGACATCCAAGTCTTCAAATTTAGTCAACATTTAATAACACATAGATACTAAATGTAAATGAGACATCCAAGTCTTCAAATTTAGTCAACATTTAATAACACATAGATACTAAATGTAAATGAGTCATCCAAGTCTTCAAATTTAGTCAACATTTAATAACACATAGATACTAAATGTAAATGAGACATCCAAGTCTTCAAATTTAGTCAACATTTAATAACACATAGATACTAAATGTAAATGAGACATCCAAGTCTTCACATTTAGTCAACATTTAATAACACATAGATACTAAATGTAAATGAGACATCCAAGTCTTCACATTTAGTCAACATTTAATAACATATAATATTGGTTATTTTATTTGACGACATGTGCATACAGTTGTTTTCATTATAAAACCAACATTTTGTGTGTGAATTGTTCAAGAAAACATTTGAAACATTATAAAAACATAAATGAAGCATTCACATACAGGTATATATTTGATCTTTTTGAGGCAGTCCTGAAGATTGTTCACAACGTCCATGTTGCCAGATTTCAGAAAAAAGGAGATGGCATCATATCTTTCATTTAGAATTGCAGCATTTTTTAGAGGACGCAGAAACCAGCGTCTGATAGAATAAACATTTAACTGCATTAACATCAAATAAGTAACTTTCAACTGATAGCATATATTACTATTGCATCATAAATAATGTGAAGTTTTGAAATTAGGTTACTCAAGAACCCATATAGGGTTTAAGAAACTAATGATGAGGCAAAGAAAGATAACCTCAGCAGCCTGCTTCCTACCGATGTCTTGCATCTGTTCAGTATGCCTGTCAAAAAACAACAGAGTTCAAATCCAACATTTAAAGACATCTCTCTCATCAACACTTGGAAACAGAATGAAAACTCAGTTACATTTTTATTTGATAGTACCATTAATTTTTATCTTCGTCTTTATAAAAATCAATTTATAAAAGTAATGAGTTCTTACTTATTCAACTTAAAATTTCCAAAATATGATTACACATTAAGTAGCCTTAACTCTTACCAAATAAACTCAGACCCTCTTTGCTGCTTGTCCCACATTTGTAGGCAGAAGGATGAAGCTCTGTGTTGAAAATGCTGAGACCCCAGTAAGTCATTGAATCAATTTGGAGTTGATTTTCACTGAAAATAATGGATTCTCATCAATCAGAAATAATCATTGGTTTTAAACCAGCAGCAAGCAACTGTATAAAAACTTAATTTATAGACAATTAATGTTTAATAATAAAAAATATTATACTATAATAATTTTGTAATTATGTTCTGATGTTTCTAGTTAAATATATAACTTTTATGATCTTACGTCTTGACCATTTTAGTTCCTCACTCGTATGTAGGCCCAGTGCGAAGGGAAAGTGCAGAACAGAAAATAAGTGATGAAGGGAGCCAAAAAGTGATAACTTTGCTAACTTACGTATTCTATTGAAACAGCCTTGGTCTTTACTGTCTCTGACTATCAGTAAGAAGTTATCAAGAAACTACTTACATGGCATAGATATGAAATCCAATGACAGGCACATGAGTGTCTGTGTCCTCCAACTCAAAACCAACCCGAGTTTTTTGTAAGTACTTGAGTAAACCTCCCAGGGCTCTGACCTAAGACAATAATGTCTTTATTGAGTGGTCACATGTAAACCTCCCAGGGCTCTGACCTAAGACAATAATGTCTTTATTGAGTGGTCACATGTAAACCTCCCAGGGCCATGACCTAAGACAATAATGTCTTTATTGAGTGGTCACATGTAAACCTCCCAGGGCCATGACCTAAGACACTAATGTCTTTATTGAGTGGTCACATGTAAACCTCCCAGGGCTCTGACATAAGACAATAATGTCTTTATTGAGTGGTCACATGTAAACCTCCCAGGGCCATGACCTAAGACACTAATGTCTTTATTGAGTGGTCACATGTAAACCTCCCAGGGCTCTGACCTAAGACAATAATGTCTTTGAGTGGTCACATGTAAACCTCCCAGGGCTCTGACCTAAGACACTAATGTCTTTATTGAGTGGTCACATGTAAACCTCCCAGGGCTATGACCTAAGACAATAATGTCTTTATTGAGTGGTCACATGTAAACCTCCCAGGGCCATGACCTAAGACACTAATGTCTTTATTGAGTGGTCACATGTAAACCTCCCAGGGCTCTGACCTAAGACAATAATGTCTTTATTGAGTGGTCACATGTAAACCTCCCAGGGCTCTGACCTAAGACACTAATGTCTTTATTGAGTGGTCACATGTAAACCTCCCAGGGCTCTGACCTAAGACAATAATGTCTTTATTGAGTGGTCACATGTAAACCTCCCAGGGCTATGACCTAAGACACTAATGTCTTTAAGTGCTCACATGTCAAGAAACAATTCTATCCTTTCTAAAGACTTCAAACTTCTATTTTAAGACTTCAAACTTCTATTTTAAGACACACAAAAATATTCTAATTTATTCAACACAGCAAAAAGAAGATCCATCATTCATATCTTTTAAATACAAAGATAAATTTAAAATCAGTTTACCAAATTTGTGCTGTCAAAAGATATAAGTGATGACAAGTAGATTTTCTTCTCTTCCTCTGTAAAGTGTTTTGGCATGCCAGGTAGTGTCAGAGCTAGAATGCGACGTTTGCCTACATCATAACCTAGACGTATACACACACAGTATGTTTATTTGGATATGTGGAAAACAGCTGATGAAAGTCAATGAAAAATCTTGACTACTGATAAAAGTAAATGAAAAATCTTGACTACTGATAAAAGTCAATGAAAAATCTTGACTACTGATAAAAGTAAATGAAAAATCTTGACTACTGATAAAAGTCAATAAAAAATCTTGACTGCTGATAAAAGTCAATGAAAAATCTTGACTACTGATAAAAGTAAATGAAAAATCTTGACTACTGATAAAAGTAAATGAAAAATCTTGACTACTGATAAAAGTAAATGAACAATCTTGACTGCTGATAAAAGTCAATGAAAAATCTTGACTACTGATAAAAGTAAATGAAAAATCTTGACTACTGATAAAAGTAAATGAAAAATCTTGACTGCTGATAAAAGTAAATGAAAAATCTTGACTACTTGTAAATAAAAAATCTTGACTACTGATAAAAGTAAATGAAAAATCTTGACTACTGATAAAAGTAAATGAAAAATCTTGACTAACAGAGCAAACTAGAGACAACTTAACAAACCTCTCAAATTAAAGTTAAAAGTTGTAAAAAGCTATTACATTCTGAGTTAAGCTAAATAGTGTCTTCTATTTGTGTCAGGATTTTTTTTCAAATGGTTTAAGCAGAAGAAATTTTTTTATCCTATCTGGCAGCAGAAAATTACCTGTGCATTAATTAATCTTAGATTACTGGAAATTGATTTTTAACTTAAACTTGCTTTTAGAATAATGCAATTAGAATATGTCTTAATTTTTTTTTAATGTTTCATTCTAATAAGCGTTTCAGCGAACAAATTTTATTTATAGGCTAAAGCTGTGAATTTTAGGAAATATTCAAATAAAAATAAATATACATGTTTACATTCGTATGTACAATTGCATGTTGACAATTTAAAGCTAAAACTTGCATGGCAGAGAGATTTTAAAAAATAATGTAACTTATTTAACAAATGTAACAAATGATAAGTTATATACTTAGCACAGTCAAAATAAAACTTACTAAAATCTGCATTTATCATAATTTCTAGCCTACAGGATTCATTATCGATGCCTACTTCAGTTGGGCTTTGATTAGTTACTGTAAGTTTAAGAAAACAAATGACTTTATTCATACATCAATAGATTCTAAAACTTTAAACAAAGGGTCTTGATAACAAAGTCTGAAGGTAGATTCAAAATAAATATTTACAGTATTGTTGAAGAATATATTTTATCACTTTGAAATTATATAAGGTTAAATTAATGTTTTAGCAAAAAATCTTAGTAAAAGATACTTTACTTAGTCTTTTAAGACAGCTGATTAATCGACCATCTTGTAGAGAACTGGTTACAATAGTTTTAGGCTGTATCTCTCGTAAAACTGAAAATAATATAATAATAGGAATTTATTTGAAATAGAATATCTACTCCCCTTTCATGTGTCTACGATTTGAAAGAAATTACTCAACATGAATAATGTAGAAAATATTGGAACATTGTGAAAAATGATGAGAAGAAAACACTACCATTCAAATTAAAATGTAGTTTCCGAATTACACAATTTATATATATTGTTGGAAATAGTTTTCATTCTATTTCACAAGTCCTCTTTCAAACCAACACACAAGTCATCTTTCAAACACACAAGTCATCTTTCAAATAAACACACAAGTCATCTTTCAAACTCAGAAGCCCTCTTTCAAACACACAAGTAATTTTTCGATCCCAAGAGTGTGTTCCATTGAAGCCTGATTACTGTATTTATTCGTGAATAGCGCGCACAATTTTATACAGTAAACAACTACCAAAAGGGTAGATGCGCGATATACACAGACCAATTTTTATTAAAACTTAGACCAATTTTCAACCAAAAATTTAGGGTGCGCATTATACACGAGTGTGCGCTATACACGAATAAATATGGTAGCTAAAAGATTCTTATCATTTGATCAAATTTATATTGTTTAACCGTTTGCTATTTGGTTAATGAGAGCTGTAAAGAGCAGCACTTGTGTTGCAATGAGTTAACTATGGTGCATTGTAATAATGTTCTACTTTGTGTAAGTTACAGTGTAATTTAATACAAAACTTCTTTCAGTCTGCATTATATATATTTTTAATAAACATTTTCCCAGTCTTTAAATCTCTTTTTTTTTAAAACCACAATAGAGCAGGACCAACGCTTGTGTCCTTCTCAAGTATTCAACTTACACTTGATGTTACAATGTATTAGTCAGGACACTATCTAGACATGACTCACTTTGTTTCACAGCCGTAAAATCATCCTGTTCTGGAACGTCAGGGACCAAGAAAATCTGTCTACTGCTAAGATCATAAAAGGCTAATGCCAAATGACCACTGTGCCAAACAATGGATGTGTATACCTGGATGGGTTTGAAACATGTTAGGACACATTGATTAGACTCTTGAATAGCTACCAAGTAATGTTAGTTGATGCTTTAAAAAAAAACAACAACTTTATTTGACACATAAACTTCTCTTTTAGAAAAAATGTTAAAAAATGTCTAAAGTAATAAAATTTGTTGACAACAAGAAAAATTTGTTGAGGCTCTTGACAGACATGTTATAGATCATCATAATTTTCATTATTTAAATAAACTGAAGCTAAAATTTCATAAAATAATTTCTCTGGTAATTTAAACTAACAAAAACATGAGCACAATAAACAACAATGCTATTTATTTTTCAAACAGGTTATGAAAGATCAAAATGATATAATATATCATCTAGAAAAGATGTCTGTACCTGATATTTGCCATAAATTAATATTTGTATAACATACTCATTGAGTACATGTTCCTATAACTTTATTGCTGATAAGTTTTTATTGAATATCAAAATGCTGTTACAAAGAAATATACCTGCCATTACTCTATTCAAAACTTCATTTTGAGTGAAGTCAAATTTTTTAGGATGTGAAATTCTTAGTGACAGCATATTGGTATTAAACATACAGAAAAAACTTATAAATTGAATTGATGACAATAAATAATGAAGATACTTTAAGCAATTGATGGAGTTTACTTGACATCTTATCATAGAATTGTTCAGTTAGGTTAAAAATGATCACAAAATAAAAGGGTCGTGGGTATATGACTAATTATTTACAATCTCAAACAGTCATTCCGTCACAAAAATACACATCAAGAAGGGAGCAGTTTATTAGTGTTTGGGAGAGGAGATACAATTTCTATCAAATCCTTAACAATCAATTACGATAGGAAGAAAATTGAAAACTGAACAAACATGAATAATTTAATTCATATTTAAATGTTTTGGAAACAATGCATTTAACATAGTAGGATAATGAGTTTGGCATGGCATGTATACAAATATACTGTTAAGAGTGGATGAATCATAGCTGTGTGGGTCAAGAGCACACTTTGTTTCAAGTGTCTATTTGGAAACCCCTGCTTGTCATCATCAGGTCATAGAACAATAGTAATGGGACAAGAAAATAGCATTGTACAACTCATTTAACAATATTAGTGAAGCTTATTTAACTTTTTTAAAATGATGAATTCACTAAAATAAATTCAGAGTAAAGATCTAGCTGCTAAATTCCTAATTTGTATGTAACCGATGGGATGAGTCTTAATAATATTTGAAAACTGTTATAAGTTGAACTTAACTTTTAAAATTATTCATGCCATCTTCATGATGAAGTTTTTCAGAAATATTGCCCCTTAAAAAGTAATTTAAAAAATACAAAACTTTTCCCATTATTTTAGCAAGTCCTAGATTACCTCAGATTCAATTCCTGATGTGTCCGATTGTGTTCCTTTTCCAGCACTGGCGACACCATCATATGAAATCTCATTTCCAATTTCCTCGTCTTCATCTCTCAATTGATGAATGGTATGAGACAATTCAGGAAAATTGTCTTGATAATGAATGCTTCTGATTGATGTCATGTTACTTAGTGCAGAGGTGATGAGTCAGTCATTGAGAAACTGGTAGAAATTAATAGAAAGCTATGATAAGTAATACAGTTTCAGATATTAAGCTCTTCACATCTGAACAAGTAGCACAGTGGAAACGGTAACAAAATACTCTATTATAATAGTTATTGGATTAACAGGGTCATGAACTTATTAGGTCATTTGTATTGATAAAAATCTCAATTTTATGCCCAAAACATTGTATCCATAAATGTTGTTCTGATAAAGTCTAGTGAAATTTATTATTTAAAAAAAATAATGTAATTTTAAAAAATGGGATTAAATTGATAAAATATTTGGATGGTAAAAAAGATTTGATATATGAAATATGGCAGTGACATTGGTAGAATTTGAGCCATTGGTATACATGCCGTGGTTGGAGTTAGAGCTAGTACAGCAACTGTGGGGGGGGGGAGGGGCAGAGGTGTGTGGATGCTGCCAGATTGCAGTTTAGGTAAATGAGAACAAACTGTACCCTTGAAAGCTTAGCTCCTCCTACCTATATACTTGGTGTTTAGATTTTAAGACTGTAAGCTGTAAACCATTTATATGCTATTGGGCCAAAGTACTTTCATGATTTGTCAGGTGTGACTCAACCAGGAAAATATATATTCTACACGTGAGCTTAGATGTCTTTCTTATAACTATGATATGAAAATTAATAGAATTTTTGAACATTGTTATCTTTGGGGACTGTTGAGAATTTTTGAAAACATTTGTACCTTTGATTTATAGAAGGAGAGTCTGTAACAGATAAGATAAGATAAGGCTTGAATTAAAATTAAAGTTCATTACTACGCTTAAAAAGCTTTTCATGTATATTTTCCCATTTAGTCATCACTTAACACTGTAAAGCCATGTGCAAGCATTCAAAACTTCACTACAGGTTTAAATACATTAGTTGATTGCTAGTTGTTATGCTATACTTTAAAATACTTTGGTAACTTTTGGATCTGGCCAATGATTTTGAACATACATTGGAAGTTGGAAGGGGTCAGGAGGTTGTGCCTTGAAAGGTCAAGAACAATATGAATATTGTGATGGTTCTTATAAACAAATTCATTCTCATAAAACTGTACTACTGTTTAAAATACTTAATCATTTTTAAATGTAACCAATCTAAACATTAACTCACAGATGAGGTCGTGTGCTACTGAAAAATTCCTCAATGGGAATGAAATACTTGTAACCAATGTTCCCTCTAAGGTTTGTTGGCCTGTGTGCAAAGTTGCACAGCATACATTTTTTGTGCAATATTTTACAAAATTCTAGACTTGTGCGTGGTGGCGGCCAGATATCTGCACGGCTTAGAGGAAACATTGCTTGTAACACTAGATAAGATTTGTTGCAACGAAATGGTTTTAGATGTCAAACAAGCTGGAGGTTGGTATGACAAGGATTACAGAACTATGTTCTCATAAGTCACAAAATATCCATCTATCAATGTTATCAATCAGTTGGCCTTGCTTATGTTCACACAAAGTCTTAACAAATTCATGAATCAATCAGTTAAAAATGTGATGAGATTTTTAACGTTGCCCTTCATCAAACTGCAGCAAAACAATTTTTAAAAAATAAAAGAAACAAAAACTCTGTAAAAATGTGAAATGACACCATGTAAAAAAAGCAGATTTTCACAAGTATCAAACAATGTGAAATAAAACCATACATTGTTTAAATAAAAATATAACAATAAAATCCTGTAATTATGACATCTGTTAATATTTGATGAATGTGCAGTAGTTTACTTTAAATACTTTTATAGCAAAAAATCACCAATTTTTATATATAATGTTTACAGTATTGTGCACAGATTGTCTATTTATTTTCCTCCATATAAAGATGGATTCCACACAAAACCAGGAAAAACAACACTCTTGCAACATTAAAAATTTTTAAATAAAAATGCAAGACTAGAAATAAACCATGGATAAGTGTAGGACGCAATTATCTTCTGTATAAAAGGAGCGTCTGTAATAGATAAGATAAGATTAGTACCAGTGCTCATTCAATACACATAAGAGGAGAAAAATATTAAATCAACAGTAAACATCTCCCAAGTTTGAGGGAAAAAACAGACCCGCTGAAAAATATAATTAAGTCAATGGAAGGGTTGAGAACAGTTTTAACAAAAACAGATAGCCCAGCATTGACAAGTGAAGCAGCAGGAAAAGATATCTATGATATAACAAGAAAAAATATCTATGATATAACAAGAAAAAATATCTATGATATAACAAGAAAAAATATCTATGATATAACAAGAAAAAATATCTATGATACAACAAGAAAATATTTCTATAATATAACAAGAAAAAAATATCTATGATATAAGAAGAAACAATATCTATGATATAACAAGAAAAGATATCTTTGATATAACAAGAAAAAGTATCTATGATATAACAAGAAAAAATATCTATGATATAACAAGAAAAAGTATCTATGATATAACAAGAAAAAATATCTATGATATAACAAGAAAAAAAAATATATGGTATAACAATAAAATATTTCTAGAATATAACAAGAAAACTTTCCTGGATATAAAAGAACACAGAGAAAACAGTTTAAGTCAGGAAGGTAGATCAATAGCAGAGCCAAAATAAGAACAACAAAAGGGGCCAAAACAAAGACACACCAGATATGCAATTTTAAAATAGAAGACAGTGTCCCTAATAAGGGGAAGCTTGACATTGGAAAAGCATCTTGTCCAGATAACAACATAACAGTGATTATGAGGACAGACAGATTTGCAATAGTCAACTTGCAACACCCTCTATTTTGGAAAGATATAAGAAGAGAGTTTCAAACGATAGTAAAAGATACCCAGTAAGGTGAGCATGGGACCGAAAATGAACATTTCTAGTAGATGTCTTGTGTCACAGGAGGGGATTATAGGGGACGTAAGTCAGCAATGTATCCCAATGTTTCAAAACTTAAAGCCTGACACACATTTAGAGGCAGTTTCTCTGACAGAAAAGGACATGAGGGACAATGGGGAGGGAGTGAAGAGGGAATTCACCATTGACAACGCATATAATACATTCATATATGATATATAGAGGGGCAGCACTTTCTGAAGAGTTTGTCATGACAGCCGACAAATAAATTATTTCAACTCTCCCTCTGGGATGTAGGAGGGCTGTGCTAAAGCATTGAAATATAAGAAATTTATTGAATTCAAAATATGAAGAAAATGATGGTTGTGGTGTTTTTATGCTTTTAATTAATTAAATACATTATTCTTATACGCTTACTTTTGTTTTGTTTTTTAAATCCAGAATTGTGAATCTTAAGGTATTCATTGTACAATATAAATTCAAGTTAATTGTTAAGTAGCATCAAGACCACTTTTACCACCATTTTGAGGGGGGTGGGGTGGGGGGAATTTAACGTTTTTCAGGGATCAAAATGTAAGTGTAAGGTTTTTACAAAGAAGTATGAGATGCACTGCAGTGAGCACGTTTAAATCCTGCCATCCCACCAGTGGTCCTGCCATCCCACCAGTGGTCCTGCCATCCCACAGTGGTCTGCCATCCCACCAGTGGTCCAACTTGCTCAAACTTTTGGTCACCACTGAAGAGGTTGTTGAACCCAATCAAATAATCATGTCACAAATTACCGGTAGCTCACACTTCCCAGCACATGACACTAATTTTGCACTAAAAATGGTTTTTTAGGTGAGTTGACATTATTAGCAATATTAAATTTGAATAAATATTAAATGCAGCTATTTTGTGCTGTCCCCAGGACCCCATCGCAGGCCCTAAACAATAGCATGATAATCAAAATCATACTCCTTTCCCTCTTTTACTTCCATAATCAATGGATCCACTAATTACAATGAAATGGCACTTTGCTCTTTAAAATATATAATCTGTTACATGTAATATCCTTCCTTTCTTTTAACATTTTAAATTATTGTATTGTAGACAACCACAACTCAGGGGAGGTGAAAAAAAAAGGGGGGTGGTGAGTTTAAGATAATATCCAGGGGTGGTGAGTGGGGGAAAAAATGAGTGTGTGTCTTCCTTTATGGCACAATCCTGAATAGGGTTTCATGCTAATAACAGCAATATCTAATATGCGAGATCCTTATAAATGAGCAGCTGCAGAAAAGTCTAACACTAACAGCCATGGTGAAAACTGGGTCAGTACACACAACAGTAAACATCAAGCGGTGACTCACTAAGTCTGTGACTGCCTGCCAAGCTGAGGAGCCTGGGGATTTCCCCTGGCCTAGCCAGACATCACTTTTAACAACATTACTCATCTGTGTTTGGACCTACAGGTGTTCTGATTCAGAGCCTACTTTTGAGACAGAAGTAAAGAATTCAAAAGTCTTTCAGATAAAAGTTCAAACAAAACAAAGAAGAAGAAAATATTCAAATAAAGTTTCCCTAGCCTTCATTTAATAACGATAAAAGATTCAATAGTAAGGGACCAGGGATTGCTATAAATAATTAAATAGCTGGTTATGTATAAAATGTTTTATATTGTGTTATTAAGCATTGTCATTTAAAGCTAAAACTTAGAAGAGAAATATATATATTTCAGCAGTTTTTTGTTTACCTAATAAAAGAATGCATTTCTGAATTTCAATAAAATTTCATTTTGCTGGGCTACAACTGAAATACCATACATACATGTAATAATGATTAGAGACCTTTTTCTTGATTCAAATTGTAGTCTGTCAAATGTTTTCTTACTCTTTCTTTATAGTTCTTCATTTTTTGTATTTCACTAAAAAAATTGGTTGTGATAAAATTGTAATTTGACAAAAATCCAATAAAATAAGATCTAAGAGTTACAACTTTGTTCATGATTGATGACAAAAATTTCACTAAAATAAAACTTTTGTTGAAAAAAAAATTTCAGTTTTTAAATTAATTTTAACTTTAAAGATAACAATCAAATTCAGTAATTTAATATATATTAATAATTAGGGATAATAATGATGATAATAATAATAATAATTAGAGATAGTTTAAGCAAAATTGGTAATTAAGTTTGTAGGCCAACTAAATACATTAAGTTAAGTTAAGACCCCGTTAAGTTTTATAAAACCTTAGGCTTTATAAAAAGGAACTTTAACAAATGTAATAGAGATATAAAACTAAAATGCTACCTCACTTTGGTGAGACCTGCACTAGAATATGCATCTTCTGTATGGGACCCATCCACCAAAGAAAACATTGATAAACTAGAACAAATTCAAAAAAGAGCTGCCAGATTCATTACTGGAGAATATTCGAAACTGACAAGAGTAACACCATTAGTTAAATCATTAAACCTTGAAACAATAGAGGATAGAAGAACCAAGAGCAAAGTAGTAATCATACATAAAGCAATTAATTCTAATTTAGAAATACAACACAAAGATAACTTAATACAACCCTCAGATAGACATAAGGATAAAAACACCTTTCTTATCCCGTATGCAAGAACAAACACATACAAGTTTTCCTTCTTCCCATCCGGAATTCGGGCGTGGAATGGGTTGCCTGAAGAATCCAGGAAAACCAACACTTTATCAACATTTAAATCTCTGATAAAAATGCAGGACTAAACACAAACCATAGATAAGCGTAGGACGCAATAATCTTCTGTATAGAAGGAGCGTCTGTAAACAGATAAGATAAGATAAGATAAGTTGCGGTCGTTCGGGTCCATATTTATGTAATCGCGACTTATGTGAATCGGGATTTATCGTTACTTAGTACAGATTTCAGGGTAACTTGCAAATGGTCTGAACCACCCAAAGCTTCATTAAAATTTTTCGCTTGCATTTGTAATACAGGCCAAGACAATGGGACAATATCATTCCTTTAGGTTACAAAAAAAATCTAACATACATTTATCTATATCAGTGTTCTGTGCTGTTCTAGATCTTTTCTTTGACATTCCCTTATCTCTCTCCATATTATGACCAAACTCCCGAATTCTAGCTTCATTCTTTAACCAGCCTCATAGGGTAGACTTTGCCAAATTAAGTTCCCTACAGCTATCTGCACCTTTCCGAATTCTCTCAATTATATTAAGTTTTTCCTCGATAGTTTAAGCCTTTAGCTTACGTGTTGGTTTTTTCAGCTCTTTTGAAAATTACATTTTAGACAAAAAATAATTTTCAACAAGTAACTACAACTACCACGGCAAACAGAAACATTAAATCGCAGGAAAATCATACATGTTACATGCGTATTATTTATTGCTATGTTACGTCACAAAATTTGGGAGCCATGGAATTACTGCGACTTAATTGACTGTAAGTCAGTGATTTACAGATATTAATGAACGAGAAGCCTCAACATGAAGCTACAATTAATAATTTAATCACTAATGTTTTCAAACAAAATTGATCTTTTATATTTCTTAGTTCTAATAACCTTTTGTTTGTATTATCTGCGAAGAAAGAATCCAGTTGAAAAGTCCCTTATTTGTCCTGTCTTTTCATTTTAGGCCTAAAGATATCTCCTTACAATATTTCTTAAAAAGTGAAAAAAACTGAAAACAAGGAATTACTGAATTTACGATGATGAGAAAGAAAAAATAAAAATAAATTAAAAATTTTCACTTTACTAAAAGTTATTTCATCTATCAAAAAGTATTAGAGAAAAATAAGTATAAAACATGGTGTGGTCCCTGTGGTTGATATTAGATTAACAACTTGCATAGCCGTTCAAATGGATTTTATACCATTTTTATGGGGGATAGTCATCTTTTGTTTCATGTGATATATTGCCAAAAAATTCCCAAAAGATTTTTTATTAATTATTGCAACTATTTTTAAAAAAATTAATTTTTATATTTGTAATTTAAATTGTACTAAAAAAAGTTTCAACTAAACAGTTTGCATTTAAATAGTCAAGGATAGGGATAGAAGTGCATGATGTGACATCAAGTCTGAGCAATCCAATAGGGATAGAAGTGCATGATGTGACATCAAGTCTGAGCAATCCAAAGACAAGTACAAGACATCACAAGCATCCCAGGTAAAGGGAAAAAAAACTAAATTCAAAACCAGAGATGGGGTGCATAAATGGTATAACAATGACAATAAAAATCCTGCAATGCTACAGATGCCAAACTGTATACATTCATACATAAACATATACAGATGTGTGAAAATTGGAGATTTCCTTATTGCTTCAAACAAAAAATCCCAAGCCTTGTAATTTTGTCCTGCTATGTTTACAATTTACACCCAGAAAAAAAAGCCAGAACTACCAGTTGCAATCTCATTTCACAAGTTATATACTCCACTCTGCAAGCTTAAATTACTAAGGTGGGTGGAAGGGTTGATCATAATAAATGTACAGAGCAGGCATTCTTTTTTTCATCTCTCTTCTCAAAAAAGTTAATGCGCAACAAAAACAAAATTCATTAAAAAATTTCTTGAAAAGTTTTTTTAAGGGCAGCAAATCAGCAACAATTAGTGCTGCACTGTCATTTCAGGCAAGAAAAATAGCCCTGACAATTCAGCAAAGTGCCAGGCCCCTCCAAATAAACCTCAAAAAATTATTTATACGCTCTTGAAATCAACCTGATTAAAAAACACAAACTGAATTCCACTTTTATGGTAATAATATGATATTCATTTTCATTTTAATGTGGTGATGTGTATAAATTTAAAAGCCAAAGAATGACACCAATAAAAAAATAAAATGAATGTGATTTTAAGGAAGTAATTTAATATGCAGCAAACAATTGTTTCTCTACCAAAACCCTTGCCATTTGGCTGTCTGTGGCTTAACTATTAGTATTAGGAGCATTTTTGTCAGGGCCAATTGTCGGGTACTTTTGTCTTTTTGTTGGTAGCCTTTTTGAAAGGGGCCCTTTTATCGTGAGCCCATTTTAAAAGCTGCATTGTCAGGGGTGAATTATTGATGCTGACATGTTGAGCCAGAATGTCACAGAACAAATAGTCGGGGTCCAATCATCTCATGTCAAACTTACACTTACAAGACACAACTGACTATTGCGTCAAACAAATTTTTTGGGCTCTTCCCCAAAGAAAAAGGCTGCTTTTACAGGAGGTAAGAGTTGCTCTTAATAAATTTTCTAGAGGAGACATTCTGACCACTTTTTGCATCTCTGCATCCCCCTCTAACTTTTAAAGCTATTCCAAAACCTTTTTTAGTCAATGAATAAAATATCGTATAATAATTTTTTAAATGGTAACAATTAAATAATTTAGACTAACTTCACTAACTTTCAAAAGAAAAAAATGCACTAAGACAGTATTTTTTTTTAAATGGCCTGGGGAATTTTAAAATTTTTTTTTAACGTATATACTCATTCTAAAGCAGACTTTTTGGGGACAAAATCCAGGGGAAAAGGTTGTGGGGTCTGCTTACGAGCATGTCATAGGTGATTTCTGCATGTACAGTGAATATCAGTGTTTTTATTGTAGATCATCAAGGTCCTTGTCTACATTTTATAAGATTCCACTGCTCTATCGGAAGCTATTAAGTATTATTAAACATCTGCACTTAACTTATTTATTCATTTTATTTATTTTTATGAATGTTTTAATAAATTGTTTTACAAATTTTGTTTGCAGCAACTAATTTTAATGTACACGCTTTCGCTACTGTTTACCAAAGATACCCTTTTTTACGCTGTCCTATTATTTTTTGGGGTTGGCTTACGAGCGGGTTACACAGTTTTTATAATATTCTCTTCCAAAAGAGGGAGGTCAGCTTATGAACGTACATGCTATAGAACGAGTATGTGCTGTAACTGCTAATAATAAATGTAAAAAATTGCCTCTTTTATCAAAGGAAGCAACAACTTCAACCAGCAGCATTTCCATCATAAAATTTTGATGATTTATTGCTATCTTTTATTTGTGACTTGATGTAAGCTAAGAATAAATAAAGTAAAAGTAATGTAAAATATGAGACGTACATTTTTAAATAAAAGTGACCTGTCAACTTTGCAATAGGAAGTAAAGCAAAATCAGGAAGTAGAATAAAAATAATACATAAAAATTAGGGCTGCGGAAATTAACGATTAATTTCTCGATTAATCTTTGAAAATTTTTAACTATAAAATTTTTTTTTAATGATTAATCGACCCACCACTTACAAATGTACTAGAAGTCAAAAAGTAAAATATTTCGGCCGATAAATATAAACTAATTTCCGGACGATTACACGAACATTTTCATTTTATTTAAACTATTGACTGACGTGAATGTTCAAAATGTTGATAAAGGTTATTGTGTCCATTGAGAGAAATCGTTTGCCTACCATGCAATATTCCCTCTAAGTCTAAGCTTTGTTGGTCTTTGTGCAAAATTTAAAAAACAACAACTCATGTGCAAAGTTTAACAACGTCCATTTTTTGTGCAATATTTTACAAAATTTGCTATGCGGTGATTCTAAACCCATGTGTCGCGTCGGTCAAATATCTAAGCAGCTGCGCTGCTTAAAGTGAACATTGTTACCATGGTTCTCACACTTCGCTTACATATCACCTGCAAACCAAACATCAACTATAGTATCAGAAACTTCAGATGAGACAATCTAAAGCTATGTGAACGATTGTTCAGCTCGGCTGGTTATATTGTCAATAAGACTCGCTCATCACATGAACCAAATAATTTCAATGCACTTGTCTGTTTGCGTTATTGGTTAAAAGATGTCATATAAAGAAGACATTAGTGTTTCAATTTTCGACAAGTACTTTAAATAAATATTACTTATGACACCATAAATTTCAATTTTTGGCTTTAATCGAAATTATCGATTAATTAATCATTAATTTTTCAAAAGTTAATGATTAAATTTAAATTAATCGTTAACAGCCCTAATAAAAATACATACTTCCAGGTGTCAAACTCCATGACTACCTCAATTTTATTATTTAATTTATAATTCAAATTTGAGTGGTTTTTAACCAATGTTCTCTCTAAGGTTCATTGGTCCGTGTGCAAAGTAAATAAAAACTTGTGTGCAAAGTTGCACAGCATTCATATTTAGTGTAGTATTTTACAAATTTTCTGCGACCATCCAGAAGTTTAAAGGGAACATTGTTTCTAACTTTTTGTACCAAAAACAAAAGTGGGAGCGTGGGGTTTGAAAAATTTGCAATTTCATTTGCATAATCATGTCGTGTAAATTACAGATGCCTTTTTAGTTTACTCTTAAATATAATTTAATTTCAAGTTAATTATGATTAATTCATTCATATTAAAATAATAATAACTTTATAGTTTAGATTAGGTCTTTGAACTTTTTGAGTATTAAAACTTTTGGTAAATACGGCGTTCCATATTTATTATTTTTAGTCTACTTCCCGTTTCAAAGTTGACAGTTAAATGTACCCCTCAGCTACATAGTTACTTTAAAGTATATTTTTCCTGAAGTTGTTTTTCTTACAGGCCCTCAAATTATATAAATATAAAATATTTAAGATGTAACACTTACCAGTGACTCTAAAATTGACATTTCTAACAAAATAAAATTTTGAGTGTCTTATAACCTCAATTTTGTCTTGTCTTATCTATACAGACGCTCCTTCTATGCAGAAGATTATTGCGTCCACAGACCATGCCGGTCTGTTGGCAAATGACGCAGCGTTCACGGGCACCGGCTATATTATAAGGGTTCCACACATTACCTAGCCACCTTTGTTTCCCTAGTGACTAGCCTAGTGTTAGGTACCCATTCGAAGCTGGGTGGACCCAGGGACACCCTTGGCCCCAGGAACAAATCCTTGCCTTCACATGGATTCGAACCCGTGACCATCAGTACGCCAGCCGAGCGGCGCAGAGCACGCTTGCCACTCGACCACTGTGCCCCGTGATTTAACAATAGCTCAATTATGTAGCAGAGGGGTACATTTTAAATAATTGAGAACTGTCAACTTTGAAACGGGAAGTAGACTAAAAAATAAGAAATAAAATATAGAATACTTCCGGACGTCGAACGCCGTACTTACCAAACTTTTTTGTAATTGACAATTGAATTGAAATTGTTGTATTCAGACAATGATTTCAATGAATTTTTATCAATTATTAATTAATATAATTAATTATTATTTGTGTAAAATTGTAATTAAGAAGAAGGGGCACCAAGAAAATAATATTATATGTGCCTCAATATATTTTTCTGTGTACATCGGTATGTAGCAAGGTAGTCTGTCCACTCAAAATTATTTTTCCGGCCTGTCTCAAAAGTCTAGCAAACTTTTTCAAATTAAGCAGACGATACATAAATAAATAAAAATAAATTTCCGGCTTTGTTTGAATTGTGGACTGGATTTCCTTTCCTCCTAAATATCTCAACGTATAAGTATATAAGTTAAATAAGTAAGTATATGTTGGTTGACCTTAAAATTACATGCATTTTTATATTAAAATTATTTAAAGTAAAAGAAGTTACGATGTAAAACAAATTAAATACTTATAATAACTTTTAAAAACAGTCTCATGCATCTTAATTTAATTGTATTTATTAGTAGTAGTAGACTCTAAGTCTTAGAGTTGAGTAAGAGTAAGAGACTTGACTTGGAAATTCACTTGGAAAGAAAGACTGAAGAGATCGAACTCAAAACAAAATTAAGATTTAGTTTTAGGCAAGACAAGCAAATTGAAGAACTTCAAATTTTTTAGTCGAAATTAAATAAATAATTTACCATTTTGCAGGAACACTTCGAAATCGCCATTTTCCTACCCTACAACCCATCCTAGTTTATTTTAAAAACGATAACTTAAAACCTAAAATGTTTATACTATTGATTCCTTCCTATAATTTATAAAAACGTTAAGGTCAAGGGTCGTACGTAGGGGAAATCCTCTGCTTAAAATAAAACATGTGTAGAGCATCATCGTATTGTGTGTTCTTTAAACCCACTTCCAGCTTCCGTTATCTCGAAATAGTACTACCACGTGATCGATGATATCATTTCTAACCAACCAAAATTCAGTAAAATGTTGTAATTTTCCATATATAGCACCGTGACTCATCCGTATATAGGCAGTACCACACGGCATTTTAACATTACAAATTTTGATCTCTCCAGAAACTCGTCTGGGTGTGACTAAGATCATTGGCTTCCGAACGGAACGCGGCCGAAACCAAAGTGACTCATTATTATTTTTCTAGTGTTTGGCGAGTCAGTATTGACACGCGTGTCCTTTTTTCAATCTGGATTTACGAACATCATCTTCAAAGTCCAGAATGGAGCATTCGCTTTATTCTGATACAGACGGCCCAGACTCAGCTGTCAAGAAGTTAAAACGGAGTATGACATTGGATTTTAATTCCAGTTCAGCAACTAAACAGAAGAAACTAGCAACTGTGCTAGCTTCTCCAGATCTTAATATGTTAAAGCTGGCTTCACCGGAGTTGGAAAAGATGATTATTCAAGCTAACGGTATGGTAACGACAACGCCCACCCCAACTCAGTTTATATTTCCGAAATTCGTAACAGAGGAGCAGGAGGCCTACGCAAGAGGTTTTGTCGACGCTCTTGCGGAACTTCAGAGCAGTGGTGCACTTTCAGCAAATCGAACACAAGAACTTACTCGAACATTTACAACTTTAACAGTTCCCACGGCGCTTTCTCAAAGTGCCTCTGTGCCAACATCAGCAGCAGTTCCTGTTTTCGCCACTGCAAGTGAACTTTTAGCAACAACAACTTTGCCTGGTGGGCTTATTGGTAGACTACCATCTACCATAAGTCCTCCCAGAACTGTTCTGCCCACAACAAAGGCTAGTATGCCCGTTTCATCTGCTGGGCTCGATGCAAGGATACCACACATCAAAGACGAACCACAAACAGTTCCCTGTCTTGGTTCGTCCCCACCACTGTCACCAATAAACATGGAATCTCAGGAAAAAATTAAACTTGAGCGCAAACGGGCTCGTAACAGAGTAGCAGCACGTAAGTGTCGTACGAGGAAATTGGAAAGGATTTCGCGGCTAGAAGATCGTGTTAAAGAACTTAAAGGACAAAATAATGATCTCGTGACCACAGCGACAAATCTTAGAGATCAAGTTATGAAACTTAAGCAGCAAATTGTTGAACATGTAAATAGTGGCTGTCAGATTATGATGGCACCAAATCTTGCATTCTAACTCTAAACAAACATTTAGTTTTCTCAAGCTTCAGCTTCTTGTGTTCTGTTAACAAAGTTTTACGAATCTGCAATGGACTTCTTTTTTGGGGTTGAACACAAAAAGACAATAACAAACCCATCTGTTTCTGTGTCAACCTTTCTTTCAACACTTCATTTCAAGCAGGGATTATTTGGATTTTTTTCCTTATTTTAAAAACTAGCAACCTAGGTCCAACTAATTTTCTGAAAATTCTTTAATAGGCGCTTCCATAAAATGTGATTATTTTGTGTATGTGCAAAGGAATTCTATACCATTCAATTAATATTCTTTTCTTTAATTAAAAAATACTGTTGTAAGATTCAGTAAACATGCCATTTTGTTTTCACATATATTTTTGTTTCTCTTTTTGATGTAAGTTTGATTTTCTTACATTATTGAGACTACAAGTACTGATATACTGATTCTAACAATTCATTTTTTGATGATAATTTGTTTTATGTTATTTAAAATGCGATATGTAAAATTCTGAAACACACTCTTATTGAATATATCATGTTTGTTTACATCATTATGTTCTTGTTATTGTAATTAATGCTTATTATAATGTGATACTTTAAAGAATGACTTATTGTTTTAAATTGATAATACAAAGCATAATTAACTATAATGTGTAATCCCAAAATCTTTGTTTCTTCATTGTCTTGTGATCTTGTCTACCATGTCACAATTTGATTGTTTAGAAATAATGTTCGCTAATTTACACAAAATGGTAAGGTGGCCGAGTGGCAGTGTGCTCGGCCATTATACTGAGAGTAAAGGTTTTGAATCTTAGTGGCAGGGTCAAGTTCCCGTAGCTAAAGGGCGTCCCTGAGTCCACCCAGCTTTGAATGGGTACCTGCCATCAGTTGGGGAAAGTAAAGGCGGCTGGGCATTATGCTAGCCACACAAATCCCTCGTATACAGTGGCTATAGAAACTTGTGAACGCTGTTTCACTTGCCCCTTAGGCCAGTATGGTCTGAAAAGAGGACTTAACATTTTAATTTACCAAACTTTAATTGGTAAGAAACATTCCAGTTTACAGCATGCATCAGAGATCTGGGAGATTTTAAACTCTGTATTCTAAAATAATGTAACAAGATATAATTTAAGCCTCCCTAAATATCGGACTTGAAAAACATTGAAGTAATATAAAATAAAGGACATTTAGCATCATTTATTATGTTGACCATCAGATGCACATCTGAATCATACTAATGTTTGGAGTTTTACATCAAATGATATTTCCTCTTGTTATCCAAAGAATCTCATTCCTATAAAAATGACATATCCTCTAGATTCATTTCTGTTAGAGATCATTTTTACGTTAGCACAGTTATTTGCCTTTAATTTGTAGAATTCACATAAATGTTTCTTATTTTATTTTAATGAATGGAAACAGTTGATCACAAATAACTTATCCATTAACCCAAGTAGCTTGTAACACAACTATGGTTGCAATAATTAAAATAATATTTGTAGCTTAAATAAAATAATAAAATTATCTACACCAGATAATTTATTAATTATTTTAAAATATCATACGAGGAAAATAAATTTAATCACTTCAACTCTCAGGAAACGGAAAGTCCACTAAAAGTTGTAAATGAAACTATAAACACTCTTTAACATCAATAAAATAATTGTTCATTGTTAATATATAAACAAACAGCTCAAACCAACTTAAATTAATTAAAGAACTGGTTTTACCTAAAACAAAAATTCCAATTCCTTGTTTCG
Organism: Ampullaceana balthica; assembly: GCA_944989445.1. Taxonomy (NCBI): domain Eukaryota; kingdom Metazoa; phylum Mollusca; class Gastropoda; family Lymnaeidae; genus Ampullaceana; species Ampullaceana balthica. The sequence goes on along the minus strand of CALYLW010001213.1, from coordinate 109,328 downwards.
ACTTTGATTGCAAGGAGTATTTTATTTGGTTAATGTATTTGAATTTAATTCTTAAAACATTTTTTTTTAATTGAAAGGACCTTATTTAAAAGTACACAAATCTATTAGCCTAATCAATATTATGCAGAGAATTTTTAGCACCAGGTTGCAGGTACAAGTACAACAATCAGAGTTTGCAGTTTTATAACTGCATTGAAATAATAACTTTTTAGAATTTAACTTCATTAATATTATTATTTTTCAGACTTTCATGGTTTTAATCTACAAGTGATATTACAATCTTAAAAAAAAATTACATCAAGATTCCATTTTTCCCCTCTTCTATTGGCCTTTGCCTTCATACTTCATAGATTTCTGTTTTTAAATTAGAATTTTTTATGTACAACGTACAGAAATATTTTAACAACAAATGTCAAAACTTAAATTTTTTAAAAATGAATTCATCTAAATTCAATAACCCGTTGGCAGTCTATAATTACTGGTATTGTATTAATTTTCATAAGTCAGTGTAAACTGTAACAATTAATTAGTAGTTAGTACTAAAACTCATTTACATTTGGCTCCTAGAAATGAAGAAAATCCAACAAAATCATTCAATTTACATCAAAACTCATTAAAACTTGTCTCCACAGAAACCAGAAATTAATTTGTACCAGAACTCATTTTACTTATTTAAAAAGACACACGTAAATTAAGTAATACAATACAAAATGATTTTAGTTTCAGTAACAATAATAATAATTGTTTCACGAATTAACTTGTCTCTGACCGTATTCCTTTTTAGTAAATTGTTCAGTTACATATCATTAATTATTCTTCTGATTTTTTAATACAAATTTATTTATTTAAATGTTTAAAAAAGAAAAAAATTAATACTTCCCATACACACAGTCACACAGTTCCCATACACACAGTGTGCGTATATATATGATTAATATAGCCCAGTGCGGATACCACGGTAAAATGACAAAATAATCACAAAACAAAAATGATGGCTTGGACTTAACAAATTCCCGGTGTAATTAATAAATATTAAAAAAATGTAAATGAAAGAAAGTAAGACATAAGATTTTAATTATTAATTTAATAAATGGGGAAGACAAAACTATTTTTTATTGAAATGGTTTGGACCATCATCATCAATATCAAGTTATAATAGAAAACTTTCCTACATACAAAAAAAACCTAAAGCCCAAATAAAACTTTGCTCTTTTTCCCTCCCTTTTACTATTACGAACTGGGTAAAAAATCAATAGTGTGGTGATTAGTGGTCTGAAACGCCAACAGAAAATCCCTGCGCGCCTTTGCTTACAAAATTAAAAAATCTAAAATTAGACTTCATGACTCACCGCTAAAACATTTCTGTGTCAGTGTCACGTACTGACAAGGTCACTTAACTTGGAGCTTGCGCTACTACCGTATTTATTCTAATAAAAGCAGTTTATGTGTAGTTTTTACTAAGTAAGCCATTTATCGGGATGGATCGTAAAAGAAATTTAAAACAATTACTTTTATACAATGGAAACGTGGAAGTTAATAACTGAACCTATGACTATCACACTTTCTTTTTAATATTTTATTTAATGAAATAAAGTTGGCATTTAAGTTTGAAATTAATCTGTAAATTTATTAGATTTTATGAATGAACTACATGTACTACACTTCTATTTTTAATTTAAGTAAAATTAAAAGCCCTACTCAATAGGCTACTGAATATTACAAACAATACAATGATCAATATCAAATTAAAATGCGGTTATTTATTTTTGAGAGCGTCCACGTAGATTTGACTGTAGCACACTTAATTAACCAATTGTTTATTTTAATTTAAAAAAAAATAAAACTGACAAATCATTATTTTTTCTCCTGAAGTTTTCAAATGCATTATTACAGGGTTGCAGTGCTTAGTAAAGATTTTAAAAAAAATTAACTAGTGACAAAAATATATTTGGTCTCAACTACCCTCAACCCATAAAATTATCGTCAAATACCTGGCCATGAATTACATAAATTGATAAATGAGGGAACATTTGATCATTGATGTTTACATTTGTTGGCAGCTCGCGAATCATATCTACCGAGCAAGTTAGCAACAAACCAACTTACAACTGACTCTAGTATGGGACGCGGTGGTTGAGTGGCAGCGCACTGGACTGTCGTACCGATGGTCACGGGTTCGAATCCGTGTGAAAGCAAGGGTTTGTTCCCGGGGCATCCCTGAGTCACCCCGCTCCGAATGGGTACCTAACACTACAATTAGGCGGCTGGGTAATGCGTGCAACCCACAAAGCCGTGGCCTGTGAATGCTGCATCACTTGCCAACAGATCATCTGTCATGGTCTGTGGACGCAATTATCTTCTGCATAGAAGGAGCGTCTGTATAGATAAGATAAGATGAGTATCATATCTAACGAGCAAGTTAGCAACAAACCAACTTATGCTAACAAGTCAAGTTAACTACACAACTGACTCTAGTATCATATCTACCGAGGAAGTTAGCAACAAACCAACTTATGATAACCTAAGACATTCCTGGGGACCATTTATATAAAACGTCAGTAGCGTAGCCTATAGGCCACATATAATATTTTTATGTATGTAAATGACAAGTTGGCCCACATTTAAGATCTCACTCTGTATGGAGATTGTATATGTTGGCCCCCAAGGACCACATTTTTCAGTACTAATTATGGTTGTGACACAATATGTTGGCCCTCAGGGACCTCATTTTTCAGTACTAATTATGGTTGTGACACAATATGTTGTCCCTCAAGGACCACATTATAATTATGGTTGTGACACAATATGTTGGCCCTGGAAAAAGATGTTTAAATTATGATGAAGTTTTATGTATCAAAATTAGGGCTGCGGAAATTAACGATCAATTAATTAATTAATAGTAAAATTTTAATCAATTAAAATTAATTTAATTGATTAAAATTTTAAAGAAAATATTTGTAATATTTATTTTCTCCAATTTATTAATAATTTATATTTTTGTTACATACTTTTCCCTAGTATTATTATTTATTTTAGATGTGCATAGGTAAACAAAAAGGTTTTTCTTCCTTTTTCTTGCAAAGCAGAACGAATTTGCTGTGTTTCGTCACAAAATTTGGGAGCCATGGAATTACTGCGACATAACTGATTTCGCGATCTAATGAATTGCAACTTAACGACTTAATTAATCGAGTAAATTTTTTCCAGATTAATCAAACAAATTTTTTAAAATCAGCACCTGCTCTAATCAAAATATATATTAAAAAATTGAATTTAGGAATTGATATTATTATTGAATTTCCTCAAATTCCTTTTCCAAACTACGAATATTATTGGGACAGTCAGAACAATTTATTTTGAAAAGATAATTAAAAACATGGACATTTATTGAAAGCACATACAATTCAAAACAATTTACAGGGAAGTTATCTTATGCTAGAGACGCTCCTTTTATACACAAGATTATTGCGTCCTACGTTTTGCTAAGAAAGCATTGCCAAGTGACGCAGCGCTCCCAGGCCACACTATTTCCCAGCTGCCTTTGTTTACATAACAAGTGTCAAGTACCCATTCGGAGCTGGGTGAATTCAAGGACACCCTTGGCCCCGAGAACAAATCTTCACTGACAATCGAACCAGTGACACCAGCCGAGAGCACATGCCGTTCGATTACAATTTGATTGTTTCTGACATGAAATTTGATTCAGGTTTTTAATTTTGAGAAGTCACAAACACTTGAAACTAAGAAATGTGATCAATGTTTTGTCCTGAGTGGTCACTGACAGGTTCAACTAAGAAATGTGATCAATGTTTTGTTCTGAGTGGTCACTGACAGATTCAACTAAGAAATGTGATCAATGTTTTGTCCTGAGTGGTCACTGACAGGTTCAACTAAGAAATGTGATCAATGTTTTGTCCTGAGTGGTGGTCACTGACAGGTTCAACTAAGAAATGTGATCAATGTTTTGTCCTGAGTGGTCACTGACAGGTTCAACTAAGAAATGTGATCAATGTTTTGTCCTGAGTGGTCACTGACAGGTTCAACTAAGAAATGTGATCAATGTTTTGTCCTGAGTGGTGGTCACTGACAGGTTCAACTAAGAAATGTGATCAATGTTTTGTCCTGAGTGGTCACTGACAGGTTCAACTAAGAAATGTGATCAATGTTTTGTCCTGAGTGGTCACTGACAGGTTCAACTAAGAAATGTGATCAATGTTTTGTCCTGAGTGGTGGTCACTGACAGGTTCAACTAAGAAATGTGATCAATGTTTTGTCCTGAGTGGTCACTGACAGGTTCAACTAAGAAATGTGATCAATGTTTTGTCCTGAGTGGTGGTCACTGACAGGTTTAACTAAGAAATGTGATCAATGTTTTGTCCTGAGTGGTCACTGACAGGTTTAACTACAGAACACTTTCATTAAAAACTCACTCAAAGATTTATTAAAAAAAGTACTCCATTAAATATAAAATCAGCTTTTTATAATAAATACAAAAAAGGTTTCTCGAATCAATACATAGTTACATGTCATGTTGCTTAGTCCTATCAATACATAGACACATGTCATGTTGCTTAGTCCTATCAATACATAGACACATGTCATGTTGCTTAGTCCTATCAATACATAGTTACATGTCATGTTGCTTAGTCCTATCAATACATAGACACATGTCATGTTGCTTAGTCCTATCAATACATAGACACATGTCATGTTGCATGGTCCTATCAATAGACACATGTCATGTTGCATGGTCCTATCAATACATAGACACATGTCATGTTGCTTAGTCCTATCAATACATAGACACATGTCATGTTGCATGGTCCTATCAATACATAGACACATGTCATGTTGCATGGTCCTATCAATACATAGACACATGTCATGTTGCTTAGTCCTATCAATACATATACACATGTCATGTTGCATGGTCCTATCAATAGACACATGTCAGGTTGCATAGTCCTATCAATACATAGACACATGTCATGTTGCATGGTCCTATCAATACATAGATACATGTCATGTTGCATAGTCCTATCAATACATAGACACATGTCATGTTGCATAGGAGATCTGTAACGTTAAATAACAAAACTAAACATCAAGAATTTTGACAGTCCAATGTTAACTGAAGAGATGAACAACAACATGGACATATATCTCTATACACATAAGACGCATTTGTTGTCTGTCGTCTGTCCGTCTGGATGTTCCCTATTAACTCAAGATCCAGACAACCAAATAACGTGAAATTTGGTACACGTACACAAAATTATACCGGAAAGGTTATTAAACAGGTTTCGTTCCATATATATAAGATACTGGGGGCCCGGGGGCCCAAAATGTAGTTTTTCCCTATATGAGCTATATAAAATAAAAATTATTGAAAATTAAGACGTAAAATAATGACGCAAATTAATAAACATTTTGGTGTCGAGATTAACAAGAAGGCGATTATCGCCATAAAATAATTGTTTTGTTGTTGTTGCTGTAGTTGTTGTTGCTGTTGTAGTTGTTGTTTTGTTCTTGTTGTTGCTGTTGTTGCTTTTGTGTTGTTTTTGCTGTTGTTGTTGTCCACATCCCTTGCCCTGCGACGACAATGTCCTTCATGTTGTTGTTGCTTTGTTGTTGTTGTTGTTTTGTTATTGTTGCTTTGTTGTTGTTGCTGTTGTTGTTTTGTTGTTGTTGTTTTGTTTTTGTTGCTGTTTCTGTTGTTTTTGTTGCTGTTGTTGTTAAACCCGGGTACTTGCCCCTAGTTATATATATTATATATTTACACCAAGTTAAAACATAGAGGCACATTTATATTTTATATCAACTTATTTACACAAGCATTAAAACAAATAAGGGAAATAACATTTATAGCATATCCTTATATACAATCATCTGATGGCAAGACATGTCATTTTTGTAACTAGATTGTCCGTATAAATGTCAACTGTTTTGTGTCATGTGACCTTTTAACTCAGGTTTGATCGATAGAAACATTATTTTATTACTGTAAGCTCATTACTGTAAGCTCACACACAAACTGTCACAGATAATTGTTTAATAAAAGCTCCATCAAAATTAATATATATCTATTTTAGTTTGATAGGATGACGGTTAATGAAATTAAAGTTACAGTTTCATTGATAAATTTACACATGATAAATTCTTGAAGGAAAATTAACAATTGAAACATTTTGTTTTCTAAATTATAATGGTTATGTATCTATGATAAATGCATAATAATTTCACTTATCAAAATGAGCTCAGTAAAACATTGAATTTTCTGATCTTTTAAATTAATATTGGAACTGATAAAATTTCAGGTCGTTATTTATTGTTACTTTTGTCATACAAGTAAAAAGCCCTCCAAAAAATAAAAGAGTTTATGGCACCGCCATGAACATGACAAACATTAATTAAAGAAGTCGTTTTAAAAACACAAACATATATATTATATAAACATGACAAACATTAATTAAAGTTGTTTTAAAAACACAATCATGTATATTATATAAACCGCTATGCAGGCTGATTTAAATAAATAAGAAGCATTAAAATTTGTTGTGAAATAAGACTGGATATTACATTTTTTAGTTTAGCTGGTCAGAATTAGCTCCCTTTGCTTATTATTAAAGGCATATTATTATGATGTTATATATATGATAGCATTTTTATTTACTTTTCAGAAAATACATTATTTCTATATATTTTAGTTATTAATAAATTTAAAAATAGTTTTTCTTCTGATACCTATAATATAATTATGTTCATGACATGAACAAAAGAAACATAACTAAATATTTATTTCTACGCCTATGCCTAAATTCAAGTCACAACAAAAATTATCGAAATAAATAAATATATAATGTCTTCGTGCGTGATTGTAATTAATTTGTTCATTCAGTTAAATCTGTAACTAGCAAGTATCAAAGAGATTCCTGAATGATTTATTTTGTTAGCTGGACAGTCCAGTGACTTATTAAAAATATACTTACACAAATTTATTTGGTGATGATCATTGTAAAAATGACTTCAAAGTTTAAAATAGGACACAGAATAGTTCACAATAGTTCAGCTTATCTATTAATACTCTGAAGTAGTTCTATTTAGTGTAAAATATTGGACACAAACTATTTCTTTCAACACAATTTTTACAGGCAGGTTTTATCAGCAGACACTTTTTGTGCATGAAGAGAAAATGGCTGGTGAAATCAGCCGAACACAATTGGTAAGTTCATGTAAATGTTAGGCCTTCATCAGCCGAACACGGTTGGTAAGTTCATGTAAATGTCAGGCCTCCATGTGGGCTGCAACTGACAGTTTGTTATCAGCTGATATTTGCCCACATCTTTGTTGCTAACAATTAAGGTAAACTTGAGAACACATATGATCAAGATGCGTACACAGGTCAGATGATCAAGATGTGTACACAGTTCAGATGATCAAGATGTGTACACAGTTCAGATGATCAAGATGTGTACACAGTTCAGATGATCAAGATGCGTACACAGTTCAGATGATCAAGATGTGTACACAGTTCAGATGATCAAGATGCGTACACAGGTCAGATGATCAAGATGCGTACACAGGTCAGATGTTTTGAAAGATTAACAAATTAACAAAACCAAATGTTACCAAAAAAACTGAAGAGTTATTTTCTGCTTGTCTGAACTATTTAAGCAATGCAGAAATGGTCATTCTCTTGTCAGGTATTGTCAGCAGAGCTCGGCCCGTGGTCTATCAACAAGTATCGAGTAGCACTTTTGATCAGGTCTCTGTATTGCAGTCTTTGACTCTCCCAAAATGCATTTCTCCGTAAGTCTAAGGTGTCTAGCGAGTGGTTCCTGAGGTGAGAGATTTCTGTCAACAGCTGGAGGATGGTTGAGAGGGACAGGCCATTTTTCCTGGAGACAGATCCGGTTAAACATTGTTTCTTACAGTCACAGACATCAACTCTGCAGACACACTCTTAAACTTATCAGAACTTATCTCCTTTGTTAACTTAAATTTCAACAAATAAAAAATTAATGACAATATTTCCATAGCACGATGGACAAACGGATAATTTTAACTGAATATTGACTTCAGTAAGTAAATATAAATGATCCGCATCTGAATATTGACTTCAGTAAGTAAATATGTAAATATAAATGATGTGCATCTGAATGTTGAGTATAGCAAGCTTGTTGTACAAAAGTTTTCTAACAAAATACAAACAGCTCATTTAAAAAAAAATTAATTTAAATGAACTCTTGGAACATTAATTTTACCTTAATGCCAGTTCTCTAACTTGGGTGTTGGCCAGAATTTTGTTGAAATATGGAAGACAGTTCTCACCTACAAGAAATAGTAGAATGGAGACCAGAATCTCATAAAGTCATTAAGTCATGTTCAAGTTAATTTTAGTAGAAAAATGTTAGCTGTAAACTTTTGTTTTTTTACATCATATTTAAGTAGTAAATTATATATAATTTTCTCAGAGTACTAATTTTTTTGGTTTTAGTTTAGTAAAGTCCCTTGTCTGTCTCATGACTAATGTCTCTTGTCTGTCTCATGACTAATGTCCCTTGTCTCTCTCATGACTAATGTCTTTTGTCTGTCTCACAACTAATGTCTCTTGTCTGTCTCATGACTAATGTCCCTTGTCTGTCTCATGACTAATGTCACTTGTCTGTCTCATGACCAATGTCTCTTGTCTGTCTCATGACTAATGTCTCTTGGCTGTCTCATGACTAATGTCCCTTGTCTGTCTCATGACTAATGTCCCTTGTCTGTCTCATTCCAATATACACACCAAGATGATTTTCTGACATGTCCAAGGATCTGAGATTCTTGCAGTTTGAGATCGTCTCCAAAATACCTGGTCAAAATAACAGAGACACAGTTTGTTCAGTTGAAACAATAAGGACATAGTTTTGTGCATGAATATAAGTTTAGGTAGAACATTAACTGTTGGCTGTTCTGGTGAGCAGGTAGAACATTAACTGTTGGCTGTTCTGGTGAGCAGGTAGAACATTAACTGTTGGCTGTTCTGGTGAGCAGGTAGACCATTAACTGTTGGCTGTTCTGGTGAGCAGGTAGACCATTAACTGTTGGCTGTTCTGGTGAGCAGGTAGAACATTAACTGTTGGCTGTTCTGGTGAGCAGGTAGAACATTAACTGTTGGCTGTTCTGGTGAGCAGGTAGAACATTAACTGTTGGCTGTTCTGGTGAGCAGGTAGAACATTAACTGTTGGCTGTTCTGGTGAGCAGGTAGAACATTAACTGTTGGCTGTTCTGGTGAGGAACAATTGTTAGGTGTACTCTTACTTTTGGACTGAGGAAAATTCAAGCATCTTTATTTATACTTTAACAATATTTGTTTGCCACCAGATGTCAGGTAAAACAAAGTAAAGCAGTACAGAAATCATTTACAACAACACAGGAGTCAATTACAATAACACAGGAGTCATTTACAACAACACAGGAGTCAATTACAACAACACAGGAGTCAATTACAACAACACAGGAGTCAATTACATCAACACAGGAGTCAATTACAACAACACAGGAGTCAATTACAACAACACAGGAGTCAACTACATCAACACAGGAGTCAATTACAACAACACAGGAGTCAATTGCAACAACACAGGAGTCAATTACATCAACACAGGAGTCAATTACAACAACACAGGAGTCAATTACAACAACACAGGAGTCAATTACAACAACACAGGAGTCAATTACAACAACACAGGAGTCAATTACAACAACACAGGAGTCAATTACAATAACACAGGAGTCAATTACAACAACACAGGAGTCAATTACAACAACACAGGAGTCAATTACAACAACACAGGAGTCAATTACAACACAGGAGTCAATTACAACAACACAGGAGTCAATTACAACAACACAGGAGTCAATTACAACAACACAGGAGTCAATTACAACAACACAGGAGTCAATTACAACACAGGAGTCAATTACAACAACACAGGAGTCAATTACAACAACACAGAAGTCAATTACAATAACACAGGAGTCAATTACAATAACACAGGAGTCAATTACAACAACACAGGAGTCAATTACAACAACAGGAGTCAATTACAACAACACAGGAGTCAATTACAACAACACAGGAGTCAATTACAACAACACAGGAGTCAATTACAACAACACAGGAGTCAATTGCAATAACACAGGAGTCAATTACAACAACACAGGAGTCAATTGCAATAACACAGGAGTCAATTACAACAACACAGGAGTCAATTACAACAACACAGGAGTCAATTACAACAACACAGGAGTCAATTACAACAACACAGGAGTCAATTACAACAACACAGGAGTCAATTACAATAACACAGGAGTCAATTACAACAACACAGGAGTCAATTACAACAACACAGGAGTCAATTACATCAACACAGGAGTCAATTACATCAACACAGGAGTCAATTACAACAACACAGGAGTCAATTGCAATAACACAGGAGTCAATTACAACAACACAGGAGTCAATTACAACAACACAGGAGTCAATTACAACAACACAGGAGTCAATTACAACAACACAGGAGTCAATTACAACAACACAGGAGTCAATTACAACAACACAGGAGTCAATTACATCAACACAGGAGTCAATTACAACAACACAGGAGTCAATTACAAACACAGGAGTCAATTACAACAACACAGGAGTCAATTACAACAACACAGGAGTCAATTACAATAACACAGGAGTCAATTACAACAACACAGGAGTCAATTACAACAACACAGGAGTCAATTACAACAACACAGGAGTCAATTACAACAACACAGGAGTCAATTACAACAACACAGGAGTCAATTACAACACAGGAGTCAATTACAACAACACAGGAGTCAATTACAACAACACAGGAGTCAATTACAACAACACAGGAGTCAATTACATCAACACAGGAGTCAATTACATCAACACAGGAGTCAATTACAATAACACAGGAGTCAATTACAACAACACAGGAGTCAATTACAACAACACAGGAGTCAATGCAATAACACAGGAGTCAATTACAACAACACAGGAGTCAATTACAACAACACAGGAGTCAATTACATCAACACAGGAGTCAATTTACAACAACACAGGAGTCAATTACATCAACACAGGAGTCAATTACAACACAGGAGTCAATTACAACAACACAGGAGTCAATTACAACAACACAGGAGTCAATTACAACAACACAGGAGTCAATTACATCAACACATGAGTCGATTACAACAACACAGGAGTCAATTAAAACAACACAGGAGTCAATTGCAATAACACAGGAGTCAATTACAACAACACAGGAGTCAATTACAACAACACAGGAGTCAATTGCAATAACACAGGAGTCAATTACAACAACACAGGAGTCAATTACAACAACACAGGAGTCAATTACATCAACACAGGAGTCAATTACAACAACACAGGAGTCAATTACATCAACACAGGAGTCAATTACAACAACACAGGAGTCAATTACAACAACACAGGAGTCAATTACAACAACACAGGAGTCAATTACAACAACACAGGAGTCAATTACAACACAGGAGTCAATTACATCAACACATGAGTCGATTACAACAACACAGGAGTCAATTACAACAACACAGGAGTCAATTACATCAACACAGGAGTCAATTACAATAACACAGGAGTCAATTACAACAACACAGGAGTCAATTACAACAACACAGGAGTCAATTACAACAACACAGGAGTCAATTACAACAACACAGGAGTCAATTACAACAACACAGGAGTCAATTACAACAACACAGGAGTCAATTACAACAACACAGGAGTCAATTACAACAACACAGGAGTCAATTACATCAACACAGGAGTCAATTATAACAACACAGGAGTCAATTACAACACAGGAGTCAATTACAACAACACAGGAGTCAATTACAACAACACAGGAGTCAATTACAATAACACAGGAGTCAATTACAACAACACAGGAGTCAATTACAACAACACAGGAGTCAATTACAACAACACAGGAGTCAATTACAAACACAGGAGTCAATTACAACAACACAGGAGTCAATTACAACAACACAGGAGTCAATTACAACAACACAGGAGTCAATTACAACAACACAGGAGTCAATTACAAAACACAGGAGTCAATTACAACAACACAGGAGTCAATTACAACAACACAGGAGTCAATTACAATAACACAGGAGTCAATTACAACAACACAGGAGTCAATTACAACAACAGGAGTCAATTACAACAACACAGGAGTCAATTACAACAACACAGGAGTCAATTACAACAACACAGGAGTCAACTACAACAACACAGGAGTCAATTACAACAACACAGGAGTCAATTGCAACAACACAGGAGTCAATTACAACAACACAGGAGTCAATTACAACAACACAGGAGTCAATTACAACAACACAGGAGTCAATTACAACAACACAGGAGTCAATTACAACAACACAGGAGTCAATTACAACAACACAGGAGTCAATTACATCAACACAGGAGTCAATTACATCAACACAGGAGTCAATTGCAATAACACAGGAGTCAATTACAACAACACAGGAGTCAATTACAACAACACAGGAGTCAATTGCAATAACACAGGAGTCAATTACAACAACACAGGAGTCAATTACAACAACACAGGAGTCAATTACATCAACACAGGAGTCAATTACAACAACACAGGAGTCAATTACATCAACACAGGAGTCAATTACAACACAGGAGTCAATTACAACAACACAGGAGTCAATTACAACAACACAGGAGTCAATTACAACAACACAGGAGTCAATTACAACACAGGAGTCAATTACATCAACACATGAGTCGATTACAACAACACAGGAGTCAATTAAAACAACACAGGAGTCAATTACATCAACACAGGAGTCAATTACAATAACACAGGAGTCAATTACAACAACACAGGAGTCAATTACAACAACACAGGAGTCAATTACAACAACACAGGAGTCAATTACAACAACACAGGAGTCAATTACAACAACACAGGAGTCAATTACAACAACACAGGAGTCAATTACATCAACACAGGAGTCAATTACATCAACACAGGAGTCAATTGCAATAACACAGGAGTCAATTACAACAACACAGGAGTCAATTACAACAACACAGGAGTCAATTGCAATAACACAGGAGTCAATTACAACAACACAGGAGTCAATTACCTGTGAACTTATCTGAGCCTGAAAAGTTCAGGCAACCCTTGAGACTCAAGTTCTGTAAAGATGATGAGACGGAGGTCAGAAAATTGCTTAAAACCTGGCAGCTTGAGGTGCCTAGAATCTGCCACTCTTCAAGGATCAATGTAGACCATTGTCTTTCTGTGAAGGTGATTCAAACCAGAGATTAGTTTAGACCATAGATTAGTTTAGACCATAGATTAGATTAGAGATTAGTTTAGACCATAGATTAGTTTAGACCATAGATTAGATTAGATTAGAGATTAGTTTAGACCAGGGGTCTCCAAACTTTTCTGCCGGAGAGCTGTATTAAATGTCAAACATCATTTTGCGGGCCGACTAAACACAGTTTGTGGTAAACTACAGGTAAAAATAGTATCATTTTTGGAGGTTAACACGTCTCCAGGGGCCAGATGAGAGGGCCTCGCGGGCCGCATTTGGCCCGCGGGCTGCATATGGCCCGCGGGCCGTAGTTTGGAGACCCTTGGTTTAGACCATAGATTAGTTTAGACCATAGATTAGTTTAGACCATAGATTAGTTTAAACCATAGATTAGTTTAGACCATAGATTAGTTCAGACCACTTTAAGATCAAAAATAAAACATAACAATCTTTGACAGCTAACAGTTTGTATGTCCTTCAATTATAATGTGTAAAACATGGATCAAATCTATACTGCACTTTGATAAATATTGTAATTTCAAGGAGTATAAAAAATTATTTTATTTTTTTAAAATTATCTTAACTTTTCTCTAGTACTTAAGTAAAGAAATTGATGACCATAAACTATGCCTAAATTCAACAAAATTTACCATTAGCAACACAAATATACATGAAATGTATGGCCTGCATTCCAAACAATTTTTTATCACGCATCATTTAGAATGAATTTCTTCTGACCTTTTAGAGTGAGGTACTTGAGATGAAGTTGGACAAACAGCCTGGACACACTGTTACTGAAACAGAGGCTGGTCAAGGCAACGTCTCTGACCACATAGCCCAGCAGCAGACACTCGGACTTGACACCAAGACTACACAAGTAAACTTCCAACAGTCTGGTGCCTTGAAACTCTGTGGACACAACGATTGACCTTAGAACCATTGCCATGAGAACTATTGACCTTAGAACTATTGCCATGAGAACTATTGACCTTAGAACTATTGATCTTAGAACTATTGACCTTAGAACTATTGCCATGAGAACATTTGAGATTCAATTATATTAGCCATCAAATTAAACTAAATTACTTAAAAGCTGATTCAAAAGAAGAAAATAATAATTTAATTAAAAATGGTCACTGAATCATTTGTAGAGTAAATTTATAAACATTCAGTTAAAATAATGAAGAACGGATAAATTAATAGAACCCTCTGTACACTAGAACAAAAGGATAAATTAATAGAACCATCCTTACACTAGAACAAAAGGATAAATTAATAGAACCATCCTTACACTAGAACAAAAGGATTTCTAATGAATATATTCAATTCGGGGAGCAATAATTTTCATTGTTGATAAAGATGTAAATTAAAAATTGTGAGAGTAATTCGGATACAGCTTCCCAATATCCATTAATTGATTTCTCTTCTTGACTTGCTGCTGTATTTCATCATACAAAATCCATTTCCTTATGATAAGTTGTTCTACCAACATTTCATCCTGTTTCAAAGATTTAGGAGCTTTTGACTTTCACAACATAAGCAACTAAAGAGTTTGGAAGTTACATGATAACGACATCATGTCTTCACTTAATATAAATATAGTGCAATAGTTATATGATAACGACATCCTTTCTTCACTCTTTATAAATATAGTGCAAGTTATATGATAACGACATCCTTTCTTCACTCTTTATAAATATAGTGCAATAGTTATATGATAACGACATCCTTTCTTCACTCTTTATAAATATAGTGCAATAGTTATATGATAACGACATCCTTTCTTCACTCTTTATAAATATAGTTCAATAGTTATATGATAACGACATCCTTTCTTCACTCTTTATAAATATAGTGCAATAGTTATATGATAATATTGATAACGACATCCTTTCTTCCCTCAATATAAAAATAGTGCAATAGTTACATGATAACGACATCTTTTCTTCCCTCAATATAAATATAGTGCAATAGTTATATAATGACATCCTTTCTTCCCTCTGTATAAATATAGTGCAATAGTTACATGATAACAACATCCTTTCGTCCGTCTGTATAAATATAGTGCAATAGTTATATGATAGCGACATCCTTTCTTCCCTCAATATAAATATAGTGCAATAGTTACATGATAACGACATCCTTTCTTCCCTCTGTATAAATATAGTGCAATAGTTATATAACAACATCCTTTCTTCCCTCTGTATCAATATAGTGCAATAGTTACATGATAACAACATCCTTTCTTCCCTCTGTAGAAATATAGTGCAATAGTTATATGATAGCGACATCCTTTCTTCCCTCAATATAAATATAGTGCAATAGTTACATGATAACGACATCCTTTCTTCCCTCTGTATAAATATAGTGCAATAGTTATATAACGACATCCTTTCTTCCCTCAATATAAATATAGTGCAATAGTTATATGATAACGACATCCTTTCTTCCCTCTGTATAAATATAGTGCAATAGTTACATGATAATGACATCCTTTCCTCCCTCAATATAAATATAGTGCAATAGTTACATGATACTGACCTCTCATATACTCACCTGCAGTCTCTGCTATCCTTGTGGATTCAAATTGCTTTACAAACATCATCATTTCATCATCACCTACAGAATAAATAATATACAGGAACATTTATAGCTACAGAATAAATAATATACAGGAACATTTATTGCTACAGACTAAATAATATACACAAACATTTATAGTGGCATCTTGCACCAATTTAGATCCAGACAAAACATATTTTTTTAAAAAATCCATTTTTAATCTTACAGCATTGCATCCTCTCCATTAATTGTTTAATCATGGCATGTCTCACTGTACTAATCACGCCAGACCCTGTCTTGTCATACAGCAAGTCAGTACACATTCATACACAAATTCATACTCTAAGTACACATAAATACACACTCTAAGCATAAATAAATACATTAAGTACATACAAAAACACAATCCAAGCACATATAAATACATACATATAAATACATACATATAAATATAAGCACACACACACACAATAAGTACATATAAAAACTAAATACACATTCTAAGCACACATAAGTAGCCATTCTAAACACACATAAGTAGCCATTCTAAGCACACATAAGTAGCCATTCTAAGCACACATAAGTAGCCATTCTAAACACACATAAGTAGCCATTCTAAACACACATAAGTAGACATTCTAAACACACATAAGTACACATTATAAGCACACATAAGTAGCCATTCTAAACACACATAAGTAGCCATTCTAAACACAACACATAAGTAGACATTCTAAACACACATAAGTAGACATTCTAAACACACATAAGTACACATTATAAGCACACATAAGTAGCCATTCTAAACACACATAAGTAGCCATTCTAAACAC
Source organism: Ampullaceana balthica (assembly GCA_944989445.1). NCBI lineage: Eukaryota > Metazoa > Mollusca > Gastropoda > Lymnaeidae > Ampullaceana > Ampullaceana balthica. The sequence continues at coordinate 92,517 of CALYLW010001213.1, read as the reverse complement.
ACATAAGTAGCCATTCTAAGCACACATAAGTAGCCATTCTAAGCACACATAAGTAGCCATTCTAAACACACATAAGTAGCCATTCTAAACACACATAAGTAGACATTCTAAACACACATAAGTACACATTATAAGCACACATAAGTAGCCATTCTAAACACACATAAGTAGCCATTCTAAACACAACACATAAGTAGACATTCTAAACACACATAAGTAGACATTCTAAACACACATAAGTACACATTATAAGCACACATAAGTAGCCATTCTAAACACACATAAGTAGCCATTCTAAACACACATAAGTAGACATTCTAAAGCAGATTATTTCTTTTAATATTTCAGTCCATCATCTTGACAAATATTTTTTGTAAATATCGAAAGCAAAGAGTTATTTTTATTTTTGTAGTTTCAATGAAATTTTTTATTCACGTCCGCCTCATACGGGGAAGGTACTGGGTTCAAGCCCCAGCGAAATTTTTTAAATAAAAATGTCTGTTTGTGCCCGTTCTTTTACCCCTTTATTGCCAACACTAGCTGATCCACAGTGTAGCATACGCCGCTAATGATTTAGTGAAGGTTGAAGACTTCCTGAAAGACACAGTTGTCAAAATGGGGGTGGGGGGGGTGGGTTTGGGCAAACGACTGTGAGTGAATGAAAAGAAGGAACTCTGGAGAGACCCGCGGCATAGCATACGCCGCAGACTTGCTCATCAGCTCATCATAGACAGTGCAAAGAACGGTTGGGGGGGGGGTTGAGAGTACAGACACAAAAAGCAGCACTAAGTAAATAAAAAATAGCGAGTAAACGTGAAGACATGCACACTGAGGTTGTTGTTACACGCCTCCCATTTAATACTACCATCCCTTAAACATAAACTGTGTTGGCCGACCCTAGCGAGGGTTAGTCATATTTAGGGTTGTTAATTGCGTGTTGTTTTTGTTTGTTTTTTTGAAAACTGATTATCGATTATGTAACTCCGATTTTTAACCGATTATCATTTTATGGCTGACTTCATAGAATTTAGAGGGGTGTACTGAAATTTCTCCTGAAAATGTCTTGAAACCAACAATGAGTGGGCAGTCCAAACGACGTTCACTCGCGTTGTTTTGATTTCTTCTTGCTGTAGTTTGTGTCCGTTCTTTCTCCGCTTTCTTTGCACTCCCAATGAGCAAGTCTGCAGCGTATGCTACGCCGCGGGGCGTCTAGTTACAAATATTTGTAGCAGTCGGGATGAAAATTGTTTAATGAGCTTATTCCATCTGTTTCTACGTTTTCTATTAACAAACATAAATAGTGTGACTGACTGATTTTGTTTTCTTTAAATAAATTGTAGTTTTTAATTCATCTGAGAAATTTTCTTATAAGAAACTTAAGTCAAGAATTCATTGAGATGTAAACATTTAAAAAGACCAAAGCAACATGATTTTATACTTCATTTTTATTGAATTTATTCTTTTCTATTTGACTGGTAATATGTGACCAGACTATGTTAATTTGGTTTACTTTTGCCACTGAGATTATCTGGACTTGATTATGTTAATTTGGTTTACTTTTGCCACTGAGATTATCTGGACTTGATTATGTTAATTTTGTTTACTTTTGCCACAGAGATTATCTGGACTTGATTATGTTAATTTGGTTTACTTTTGCCACTGAGATTATCTGGACTTGATTATGTTAATTTGGTTTACTTTTGCCACTGAGATTATCTGGACTTGATTATGTTAATTTGGTTTACTTTTGCCACTGAGATTATCTGGACTTGATTATGTTAATTTGGTTTACTTTTGCCACTGAGATTATCTGGACTTGATTATGTTAATTTTGTTTACTTTTGCCACTGAGGTGATACGTCACTAGGTGATGTTAATTTTGTTTACTTTTGCCACTGAAGTGATCTGACAATAGGTGATGTTAATTTAGATTACTTTTGCCACTGAGGTGATCTGTCACTAGGTGATGTTAATTTAGATTACTTTTGCCACTGAGGTGATCTGTCACTAGGTGATCCTCCATGTTTTCCACCTTCTCCTGCATGCTTACAAACATCAGTTTGTCAAGTGGATTCTTATGTCTGCAGGGATAAAGAAGAAACAATATTAATATTATAATTAACTTATGAGCCACATGGTTATGGTGGGGTCATATCATGGTCTATGTGGGTCTTATCATGGTCTTTGGGGTCATATCATGGTCTATGTGGGTCTTATCATGGTCTATGGGGGTCTTATCATGGTCTTTGGGGTCATATCATGGTCTATGTGGGTCTTATCATGGTCTATGTGGGTCTTATCATGGTCTTTGGGGTCATATCATGGTCTATGTGGGTCTTATCATGGTCTATGGGGGTCTTATCATGGTCTATGGGGGTCTTATCATGGTCTATGGGGGTCTTATCATGGTCTATGGGGGTCTTATCATGGTCTATGGGGTCTTATCATGGTCTCATGGGGTCTTATCATGGTCTATGGGGTCATATCATGGTATATGGGGGTCTTATCATGTTCTATGGTGGTCTTATCATGGTCTCATGGGGGTCTTATCATGGTCTATGGGGGTCTTATCATGATCTATGGGGGTCTTATCATGGTCTATGGGGGTCTTATCATGGTCTATGGGGGTCTTATCATGGTCTATGGGGTCTTATCATGATCTCATGGGGTCATATCATGGTCTATGGGGGTCTTATGGTCTATGGGGTCATATAATGGTCTATGGGGGTCTTATTGTGGTCTATTGGGGTCTTATTATTTTCTATGGGGGTCTTCGGGCTACATTCAACACATAGACAACCTGGGGAATGATCTGCTTTGATATATAACAGATCGGCTCATTCTCTTAGTGACAAAGATTATGGGCATTGCTAGTCAATAGAAAATGTGGCACAACCTCCATTGATAAATAGAACATGGGGTATGATCACTAATTATGTAGAACAAAGGGCATATCATGATATCATGTGCAGTGAAAAAGCAATACAACATGGGGCGTTAGTTCTTCAGTAATACAACAAAATGCAGAAACAGAACAATTACGATGATTAAAGATGTAATGACTGTCTTCAAATTGTGAACTACAGTAGAACCCGGTTAAGTCGACGGCCTTGGGGTATGCCAAATGGCGCCGAGATAACCGATCATCGAGTTTAATGAAAAGTAATATGGCGGCAAAATATTAACATGTGCTTGAAATTTATTTATGTACATGATAAGGTTATTAACGGTTAACTGGTTAGCCGTAACTTCGGTATAAACTTATAACGCGGAGTTAATATTTTGTTGTGTTACGGCAGAATACCAGAACCAATAAGCGAGTGGCCATGACATCAAAGGGTTTTCTTACTATTCCGGTCTGTAAATAATATACACGTCATCACTATTAGTTTAGTTCGCCTGCAGCTGAGGAGAGATATTTTTTAAAAATTTTTTACTTTGCTTAGTTTTCGAGGCACTGTACGAGAGCTAACACACAGTGCACATATGATATGAACAAGGTCAAAGTCAAGGCCGCGTCTGTTATTGCTACTATTTATATTACGTGAGTAATTAGAAAGATGTAGCAAAGATACCGGGCGATTAATTGGTCCTCAAATTTGAGTTCGGTCTTTTAATGACAGTTTTCCTGCAAGTTAAAGCCATTTGACATAAGATTACCACATTAATATCAAAAGTGATATTTGCTTTCAAAAAAATGAATACGGCTAGTGAATAACTCTCTTAGTTGACGAAGCATAGTACAAGAACTAACACGCAGTCGGCAATGTTAAAATGTGAACAACGTTAAAGCCGTGCGAACTGTTATTGAACTATCAATTTTATTGGTTAGCTAGCATAAACGTAACCAAGCGTAAAACTTTTTATAAGACGCGCGCAAAAATACGGTAGCGAGATGGTGAGTGGCAACGATAACTAAAATTTTCAAAAGCTGGCGAATTGTATAGTACCAGAAGTAAGTTAGTAACACAGCGCTGAGAGCTGAATGCAAGCGGGCTGTGACATCACCAGCAGACCTGGCGAGGCAGATTTTTGATGCCTTCCCTTGATTATAAAAAATCACATTTAACATTTTCAAAAGCTGGCGATTGGTCATGGGGATCGAGATAACCAACACTAAGTGGCAAATTTGGCCCTCTTTTGTGCTCGAGGTATTAGGGTTCGGCCACTTAAAATAATCGAATTAACCAATGAGAAAATGCAAAGACAAAGAGAGAATTTGGCGGTTCTAATAAAAAACGTCGACTTAATAAAGGTGAGGAGTTAACCGGGGCTCGAGTTAAGTGGGTTCTACCGTATGTATATAGAAACTGGCTAATAACTTGGATGTTATAGCTATTTATGTTGTCTATAAACAACACCTATTCAACTATTCAGCTAGAGATAAAGTCAAGCAAAACAAACTCTTTTATCAGATTTTTTTGTTCCTCCATAAAGATATTTAAACAAAAAAAAACAAAAAAACTGAAATAATCATAATTTCAATAATAACTGATCAGAGGGGAAATGGCTAACCTTGACCCTGATAGTTAAATGCTCCCCGCTGATCAGTTAGTAGGTACTTCCAAGTGAATTGTTTTAAATAAATATCAACATCTGGTGTAGGACTACATCGAATGGTAACTACCTGTGTTGTTGGGCTACATCGAATGGTAACTACCTGTGTTGGGCTACAGTTGTAAGAATGTCGTCCAATACTTGAGGGCTGAAATCGGCAGATGACAAAGTCAAACTTTTGAATTGTTTCCGCTGCAGCAGAGAGCAGATCCCTTGCAGAAGTTTAGGATGTAAATCAGGGACTGTCAATGAAACAAAATGTGAACCTTGTTAACAAATGGAACAATATTTCTGAAAATCATTCTAGAAGATGAAAGGTTGAAGTTTGAACTGACCCCCCCCCCAACCAAATTTGAACTGACCGCCCAAATTTGAACTGACCCCCCAAGTGCAGCTCCCGAATGGACAGCCAAGATTGCAGGTGATGCTCCAATACAGGCACGTACATGTTCTTGTCAACCAGATTGGTGAATTTAAAGTCAGCTTTCTGCATGCCACAGTCAGTGTCACTGGGGAAATAATGGTTCACTATTATCAGGTGAGTCATTCGTTATTATCAGGTGAGTCATTCACTATTATCAGGTGAGTCATTCATTATTGTCAGGTGAGCCATTCACTATTGTCAGGTGAGTCATTCACTATTACCAGGTGAGTCATTCACTATTATCAGGTGAGTCATTTACTATTGTCAGGTGAGCCATTCACTATTACCAGGTGAGTCATTCACTATTATCAGGTGAGTCATTCACTATTGTCAGGTGAGCCATTCACTATTACCAGGTGAGTCATTCACTATTACCAGGTGAGTCATTCACTATTATCAGGTGAGCCATTCACTATTATCAGGTGAGTCATTCACTATTGTCAGGTGAGCCATTCACTATTATCAGGTGAGTCATTCACTATTACCAGGTGAGTCATTCACTATTATCAGGTGAGTCATTCACTATTATCAGGTGAGTCATTCACTATTACCAGGTGAGTCATTCACTATCGTCAGGTGAGCCATTCACTATTATCAGGTGAGTCATTTACTATAGTCAGGTGAGCCATTCACTATTATCAGGTGAGTCATTCACTATTACCAGGTGAGTCATTCACTATTACCAGGTGAGTCATTCACTATTATCAGGTGAGTCATTTACTATTGTCAGGTGAGTCATTCACTATTATCAGGTGAGTCATTTACTATTGTCAGGTGAGTCATTTACTATTGTCAGGTGAGTCATTTACTATTGTCAGGTGAGTCATTCACTATTACCAGGTGAGTCATTTACTATTGTCAGGTGAGTCATTCACTCACTATTGTCAGATGAGTCATTCACTATTATCAGATGAGTCATTCACTATTACCAGGTGAGCCATTCACTATTGTCAGGTGAGTCATTCACTATTGTCAGATGAGTCATTCACTATTATCAGATGAGTCATTCACTATTATCAGATGAGTCATTCACTATTACCAGGTGAGTCATTCACTATTACCAAGTGAGTCATTCACTATTACCAGGTGAGTCATTCACTATTGTCAGATGAGTCATTTACTATTGTCAGGTGAGTCATTCACTATTTGTTGCCCATTTTTTATTATATTCTTATGGTCAACTTTTGTTGTACAAATATGAAATCTAAACATTTAAAAAAAAACAACTAGATGTCAATTCAAATTTTAACAAAAATTACATTAAACTTTGACTAATCAATTCATTTCATTTTGTAAAACTAGATGTGTCGATGAGATGTATCATATTCAAATTGAATAAAAATTGTAAATTGTCTGAGACAATGTACAGTGGCTTACAACTGAGTGGATGAATGAAGTGTTCCGAACAACACAGCGTCGTCCATCAAATCAAACTCTGAAGTCTTGGCACAGCTGCTGAGACAATTCAAGTTAGAGATAATGTTTATAACAGTAACACTTTTAGTGTGTTTATTTAATGTGTTTTAATGTGTTTATGACATTTTTAATGTGTTTATGACATTTTTAATGTCTTTTTTCAGTTTTAATGTGTTTATGACAATTTTAATGTTTATGACAGCTTTAATGTGTTTATGACAGTTTTAATGTGTTTATAACAGTTTTAATGTGTTTATAACAGTTTTAATGTGTTTATAACAGTTTAATGTGTTTATGACAGTTTTACTGTTTATAACAATTTTAATGTGTTTATGACAGTTTTAATGTGTTTATAACAGTTTTAATGTGTTTATGACAGTTTTAATGTGTTTATGACAGTTTTAATGTGTTTATAACAGTTTTAATGTGTTTATGACAGTTTTAATGTGTTTATGACAGTTTTAATGTGCATACCAACCCATTGACTTAGTACCATAGCTCAAATATAAGCATGTAAGTAAAAGTCCTTGCAGGTAAGTAAAAGTCCTTGCAGGTAAGTAAAAGTTCTAGCATGTAAGTAAAAGTTCTAGCATGTAAGTAAAAGTCCTAGCAGGTAAGTAAAAGTTCTAGCATGTAAGTAAAAGTCCTAGCATGTAAGCAATACAATTAGACCATAAAAGTATCTAAGTCATATCATGTGGCTACTAATTTTACCATATAAGTACCACGGTAATATTAAAATACTACAGTCAATATTATGTAATATTAGTCTTACCATATAAAAGCTACTTCAGGTGTACCATTTAATAAGTAATACACAAGTAAGTAATACACATGTAAGTCATACACTTGTAAGTAGTACACTTGTAAGTAATACACATGTAAGTAATACAAAAGTAAGTCTTACACTTGTAAGTCATACGCTTGTAAGTAATAAGCTTGTAGGTAATACACTTGTAAGTCATACATGTGTAAGTCATACGCGTGTAAGTCATACGCTTGTAAGTAATACACTTGTAAGTCATACACTTGTATGTCATACGCTTGTAAGTCATACGCTTGTAATTAATAGCTTGTAATTAATACGCTTGTAAGTAATACGCTTGTAAGTTATACACTTGTAAGTAATACGCTTGTAAGTAATACACTTGTAAGTAATACGCTTGTAAGTAATATGCTTGTAAGTTATACACTTGTAAGTAATACACTTGTAAGTCATACACTTGTAAGTCATACACTTGTAAGTCATACACTTGTAAGTCATACGCTTGTAAGTCATACACGTGTAAGTCATACGCTTGTAAGTAATGCGCATGTAAGTTATACACTTGTAAGTTATACACTTGTAAGTCATACACTTGTAAGTCATACACTTGTGAGTAATACACTTGTAAGTTATACACTTGTAAGTAATACACTTGTAAGTCATACACTTGTAAGTCATACACTTGTAAGTCATACACTTGTAAGTCATACGCTTGTAAGTCATACACGTGTAAGTCATACGCTTGTAAGTAATGCGCTTGTAAGTAATGCGCATGTAAGTTATACACTTGTAAGTAATACACTTGTAAGTCATACACTTGTAAGTCATACACTTGTGAGTAATACACTTGTAAGTAATACGCTTGTAAGTAATACGCTTGTAAGTCATACGCATATAAGTAATACGCTTGTAAGTAATACGCTTGTAAGTTATACGCTTGTAAGTAATACGCTTGTAAGTTATACACTTGTTGTCAAGTCAGTTTGTTTTTGCGGACCGGTTAAGCGTTAAAATAAAGCCTGTTTTACTGTCTGGTCCATATTTTCCCATAATTTTTTAGAACCAACAAGGGAAGACATCAAATTTCACCTCGCGAGATCTGCTGGTGACGTCACAGTCCGCTTGCGTTCAGCTCTCAGCGCTGTGTTACTTCTGGTACTATGCTTCGGTAACTAAGCGAATACATTTTTTAAATTAAAAACTGTTCACTAGCAAACTCAACTAACAGTGATGACGTGTATTTTAATATTATTTATAGAACGGAATATTATTATTTAGAAAACGCTCTCTCGCGTGTTGGCTCTGGTATTCTGCCGTAACACAACAAAAAATTAATTCCGGGTAATAAGCTAATTAATATACCGACTAAATGAAGTTAAGGTGAAACGGTCCTGATTAAACGGGACCGGTCCTGACTTAAGGACCGGTTAGCCATTAACAACCTTACATTTTACATTCAATTAAATTTAATCAAGTTAAGGCAACTAATCTCATTAGTTAGAGATTATGTCAAGTTATGGGTAACTAAACTCATTAGTTAGAGATTATGTCAAGTTATGGGTAACTAAACTTATTAGTTAGAGATTATGTCAAGTTATGGGTAACTAAACTCATTAGTTAGAGATTATGTCAAGTTATGGGTAACTAAACTCATTACAGTAGAACCCTGTTAAGTCGACGGCCTTGGGGTATGCCAAATGGCGCCGAGATAATAGATGATCGAGTTAAACGAAAACCAATATGGCGGCAAAATATTAACATCCGCTTGAAATTTCTTTATGAACATGATGTGCGTTAATTAGTGATGGGACGATTAATCGTAATCTTATCGGAATATCAGGAGCCTATTTCTTCACTCTTTCCTAAGGTTGTTAAGGCCGTTCGTTTTTAAGGGCCGTTTAAGTTTAAATATAACCCTTTGTTGCGTCAGCGCAGTTTTTTTTCCCTAGTACATAACCAATTCAGCTATTCCTGCCCGCCACTAAGCGCGCGGCAGGTCCACTGGTGACATCGTATTTTTCTTTTTTTTTGTTGCTGGAATGCCATGCTGATGACTAAGGTCTGCCGGTTTTGTTCCTTTTTCTAGCTTCAGTATGATATCATACTTTTTCTCTATTGACTGATTGTCCAGTTTTCTCTTACCTCCAGACATTTTTAGAATGGAAAAAATAAACGTAATAGCTACAGGATGTTATCCTTCACACAAGATCAACAAGAGTGTGTGAACTATTATTGAACGATCAGTTTTATTGGTTAGCTAGCATAAACGTAACCAATCGTAAAACTTTTTATAAGACGTGCGCGAAAATACGGTAGTGAGATGGTGAGTGGCATCGATAACTAACATTTTCAAAAGCTGGCGATTGGCATAGTACAGTGTTTCTCAAATAGTGGGGCGCGGCTCCGTAAAGGGGGGCTCGTTTGACCGTTATGCAGAGGTATACTTATAACAATTTTATAGACAAATGATACTATTTATAGTCACGCGGGGGGCGCAAAATGTTTTCTTTCTTCCTAGGGGGGGGGCATGACAGAAAATAATTGAGAAACACTGGCATAGTACCAGAAGTAAGTTAGTTACACAGCGCTGAGAGCTGAACGCAGGCGGGATGTGACGTTACCAGCAGACCTCGCGAGGCCGAAATTTGATATGTGGCCTTGTTGGTTATAAAAAAATCGATAACAAACATTTTCAAAAGCTGGCGATTGGCATAGTACCAGAAGCAACACAGCGCTGGGAGGTGAACGCAAACGGGCTGTGATGTCACCAGCAGACCTGGCGAGGCAGAAATTTTAAGCCTTCCCTTGGTTATAAAAATCATAACTAACATTTTCAAAAGCTGGCGATTGGTCATGGGGATCGAGGTAACCAACGTTAAGTGGCAAATTTGGCCCTCTTTTGTGCTCGTGTTATTAGGGTTCGGCGACTGAAAATAATCAAATTAACCGATGAGAAAATGCTAAGACAAAGAGAGAATTTGGCGGTTCCAATAAAAAATGTCGACTTAATAGGGTTGGTGAGTTAGAGATTATATCAAGTTATGGTATATAAACCTATTAGTTAGAGATTATATCAAGTTATGGTATATAAACCTATTAGTTAGAGATTATATCAAGTTATGGTATATAAACCTATTAGTTAGAGATTATATCAAGTTATGGGTAACTGAAATCATTCGTCAGAGATTATTTCTTTTTATTGATAACTGAACTCATTGGGTGAGTAAATAAGATAAACCCTCAGTGAATTTCAAACTTGACTTTCCAAAATGAACAACCCAACACTACTCTGACTGATAAATGTAGATGATGTCCACCATTATGTCATTATATATTTTTTTTTAATTAGACATTAATGTTTTCATTAAATGCATTTATAAATACATGTGTTCTATTATTATATGAAGCGCTGTGAGCCCAGCTGCTTGCTGAAGCACTGCGCTATATAAGTTCTGAAATTATTATTACTATAAAATATACATGAAAAAAAATGTTTCTCTATATAACACTTCTTTAAAAATTGGTTGTTGTTACATAATAGATTATCCCAAAGTTAAAAATTGGTTGTTACTAAATGGACTATCCCAAAGTTAAAAATTGGTTGTTACATAATAGACTATCCCAAAGTTAAAAATTGGTTGTTACATAATAGACTATCCCAAAGTTAAAAATTGGTTGTTACTAAATGGACTATCCCAAAGTTAAAAATTGGTTGTTACATAATAGACTATCCCAAAGTTAAAAATTGGTTGTTACTAAATGGACTATCCCAAAGTTAAAAATTGGTTGTTACTAAATGGACTATCCCAAAGTTAAAAATTGGTTGTTACTAAATGGACTATCCCAAAGTTAAAAATTGGTTGTTACTAAATGGACTATCCCAAAGTTAAAAATTGGTTGTTGTTACTTAACAGACTATCCCGAAGTATTTATGTTTAACTCATGGATCATTACAATGTTACTTACTGTGGCACAGAGCTCTGAACTTCTGAGTCAAAGTCATGTATGAGTTGACTTGTGTCAGCAACAGCAGACGAGTCATCAGGGCACTCACTGACAACAGCATCAAGTGCTTCTTTCTCCCTCTGGCCCTCGGCCGTTAAGTAGTAGCTGACCACACCACTGCACGCGGACAAGATGGCGTCAAAGTATTGCAAGTCACTGGTGCGTATTACATTGATACAGACTCTTTCCAACTTTTTGCCACGGCTTTTGAGAACTTTGACCAAGTCTAAAAGAGTCGGAGAGCTCTTCAATATGAGAGATATGACAATTAGTGACTCACAAAATCCATCAAGTATGGCTCTGAATCTTTTGTCCAGAAGAAACTTGCATTGTTTATCGTTGGCCGTGATGAACAGGATGTGATGTGCTGCCAGGGCCGCCAAGGTCAAGACCATGTCTTCAGATTTCTGGACTTTCTCCTTGACCTTCTCTCTGTGAATTGTTTGTGTCGGGCAGAAGAGATCCAGCAGATAGGAGTGCACATCCACTAGGTGACCTTGAATGTCTGAGTGATGACAACATTTAAATTAGCCATCATTTAGTCAAACCAATCGTATCAATCATACATTTCAATCAATAACCCATAAAGGGTGTTTACAATGTAATTTTTGGTAAAGCTAGGCACACAAATAGAACAATGTAATTTTTGGTAAAGCTAGGCACACAAATAGAACAATGTAATTTTTGGTAAAGCTAGGCACACAAATAGAACAATGTAATTTTTGGTAAAGCTAGGCAAAAAAAATAGAACAATGTAATTTTTTGTAAAGATAGACACATAAATAGAAAAATGTAATTTTTGGAAAGCTAGGCACACAAATAGAACAATGCAGTTTTTAAAGACTTGCAAATTTACTATTTTTAATTTTAAAAGAATAATTAATATTTGATCAGATGAGATAATGACATTAAAACATTTGTCCACATGACATAAACTTGAAGTTTAGATTAGAACCCTTTGTAAGGCACAAACATTGCTATTAATACACAAATATCATTGACTTTTTGACATTCTCAATTGAGAATATAAGAATTACTTATTTTTTTCTTAATAACCTGAGATTAAAGAAATAACATTTTTTTTTAAAAAGCTGTGAACCTAAAGGAAGAGTATCCAACTATTTAAAATATGCACACCTAAGTCAACATTTTTTGTCTCTATAAATTTATCAAAATCAAAGAAAACATCTCAATAAATTTGTATTTAACTATTTCAACTGCACATTTTTACATAAATTTGCACAAATTAAAATGTTTGCATCTTGAAAAGCAATTAAACAATTTAATATAATGTAACAGCCCAAGTCACTGGCTGGCTGGATGGATGATCCCTATGACCTCATTGTTTGAGCTTATATTTTAATACAAGGTGTGCATCAGGAGGTGCGCAAAATAATTATAAATTAAAGATTATTTTTTGAAATAGTACAAGTCCATAGCAGTTAAAAAAGCTTGTGGTGTTTCTCGCCGTAATAAAATATTATATGATGTCATTGTTTTAGCTTATATTTTAATTTTGGAAAAGGGAACGATGTAAAAAGAGGATTTGAGGATTTATAAGTGTACATTTCAGGAAGTTTAATATTGCGTATTTATCAAACAAGGATAAGTTAATTGGGCTATTGAAAAAAAGTGGGCGCCGTAGTCGCCCTACAACCCCTAGTGCTTTAATATTCTAATTAAAAAAACAATTTGTGATTGCAGAGAATCCAAGTGGAAAAAGGTCCATAGGGAAATATTGAATGAATCAGACTTACACATCTCCTTGTTCATTTTTAAATCCAACAACAAAATCAGAATTTGGCACCAGACTTGTGTAAACAAAGTTTGACTCCTGTACCACACTGAAGAGGCACGCATTCATATAACAGACTCATATATTAGCTATAAATACCTTTTGGAAGACTGGAATATTTGTCATACTCTTCTATCAGCTGTACGATGGCCCTGCGGTACAAGAGACGAGACAGACTGACGTAGTATATAACAGACTCATATATTAGCTATAAATACCTTTGGGAAGACTGGAATATTTGTCATACTCTTCTATCAGCTGTACGATGGCTCTGCGGTACAAGAGACGAGACAGACCCCACTCCCACCCATCACAGGGGAAGAGATCAAGCAAGTGAGGACATGTTGTCAACTTGATGGGGTACGTCTCATTATTGATGAACAAAATCTGCTGTAGTCTGTACATGGCACTTTTGGTGTCGATTCCTAAACATGGTAATATAAATAACCAATTTAGTAGTGCACCATGGTAACAACGTACCATATTTCTTGTTTATTTACAATCAACTTAATTAATTTCTTCTTGCATTTACTGCAGTTCAAAATTAAGATTGCTCAACAAATTTGTTGATGATAATAAAACTGTTAAAAAGTTATTTAAAAAATAAAATCAATGTAAATAATTATTTTACATAATTAACATACAATTAATTTCTTATACTTATAGAAACTAAAGGAATAATGAATCAAAATTAATTATTTTAATTGCCTCGCCCTTGTAAAACTTGCTCTAGTCGCAGCAGGTCAAACATAGAGAGATGATCCACTAGTGCACTTAGACAGGGCTGGTTCAACTCTGAGAGAGATGAAACAAAATAAAATGGTTAAGTTTTAAACAACTGGCAACACTTGTGAGCATCAACGATGGATATTCTGTCTACTAATATCATCATTATTCTGTCTACTAATATCATCATTATTCTGTCTACTAATATCATCATTATTCTGTCTACTAATATCATCATTATTCTGTCTACTAATATCATCATTATTCTGTCTACTAATATCATCATTATTCTGTCTACTAATATCATCATTATTCTGTCTACTAATATCATCATTTTTCTTTCTACTAATATCATCATTATTCTGTCTACTAATATCATCATTATTCTGTCTACTAATATCATCATGATTTAGAATTTGGCAAACTGTTGAAAATATTTTCATAACTACGGCACAATAGACAAATGTACTGAGAGAACATGGAACATCAGATACATGGATAGTTCCAGTTATAACAGGTTAACATTGACACTAACAGTAATCAGTTCAGTGCTGTTATAGCAGGTTTACATTGACACTAACAGTAATCAGTTCAGTGCTGTTATAGCAGGTTTACATTGACACTAACAGTAATCAGTTCAGTGCTGTTATAGCAGGTTTACATTGACACTAACAGTAATCAGTTCAGTGCTGTTATAGCAGGTTTACATTGACAGTAATCATACTTACCATCTAAAAATGACCCTGGAAAATATTCACAATTCAAACTAATAGCTTGGCAGCATTGTTGTTGTAAAGATGACACTTCCAATTTAGAAGTCATATTGACATTGAGCAGGCACCGTCCCAATAGACAATGTAGTAGACTTTAATTGAGCACGGCCAGTCTTAAGGGAACATAAATGACATTAAATTACTATAAGTAATAATGAATGGGATAATAGTATAATAAAAACTTGATTGATTTTTTTGGGGAAAATTTAAATTTTAAGTCTGTGAAGTAAACAATATTGCCAACAAAGTTTTTAATTTTATAATTTGTCATTAAGGTGTCAGTGCATTATGACATAGAATAAATATAATTAGTATTATATTTATTCTATGTCATAATGCACTGACACCTTAATGACAAAGTTTGAGAACCTCTAGACTAGCTTTGCCTGCACATTTAAATGAAGTCAAATTTAAATGTACATTTATGTAAAGGAAGATAATATTTATTTGACCAGAATTAAACCAAAGTATTAGGAATTGGTTTTGTCTCTGTTCATTTTTCAATTTTTTTTTCTCGTACTCCAGGAGTCTGGAGATTAGTTTTGTCTTGTTTCTCTTACTCACCTTTCACTTACTTGACTGCTGGCTGGCTGACTTGCTCAAAAACTGTCTGACCTACTGGGCACTAGAGGAGTAATGAATCCAAAAATAATATATTTTAACTGACCTTCATAAGTCAAAAGTACTGATATAAATATAATTTAAATTATATATATGAATTTAAGCTTGAATTTATAACAAATTATGCCAGCACTATGTACACCGTGTGTTTAATTTGAATGTTTGAGTTATTTGAAATTACTTTAACTAAGCCTTCCATTATTTGTTTTGATATCTGTGTCTGCGACTTGATGTAAGCAAAATTATAAACTGCGACTTGATGTAAGCAAAATTATAAACAAAGTTCAATAAATGTAAAAATAAAAACTTTTAAATTAAAACTGTTTAAGTGATCACATTTTAGTTTATCAGAAAGTCAACTTTGGAGTCACTGGGGCGTGTTTTGTTGTAAATATTGAATATTTATATAATTTGAGGACCCATGAGCACAATAACTTCAGGAAACATCAAGTTAACAAGTAAAGTTTAATATTAAAGTAATTACCTAGACCAGTGCTTCTCAAACTTTTTAGTGTGGCGGACCGGCAAGGATTTGTACATTGCACCAGAGACCTGTGAACTATTTTCACTGTACTGACGTGGTAGCGAAATGTAATTTATTTTATTGTATTTGTTACATTTTATGTGCTTATTGCCGAAAAACTGACATCTTCTATATAATATATGGTTAGTATTAACGGTTGCAAAAAATCCATCAATAAAAATGGAGGATTATAATTATATTTTTCAATCCTTTCTTTTCTTGATACCTTCTGCGGAAGGACAGCAGATGGTCCACAGACCGGCACCTGTCCGTGGAGCACCACTTTGAGAAGCACTGACCTAGACAAGAGTACATTTTTACATAATTGAATTAATTGAGAACTATCAACTTAACAGGAATTATCCTAAAAATAATA
This sequence comes from Ampullaceana balthica, assembly GCA_944989445.1. Lineage (NCBI taxonomy): Eukaryota > Metazoa > Mollusca > Gastropoda > Lymnaeidae > Ampullaceana > Ampullaceana balthica. The sequence continues at coordinate 76,535 of CALYLW010001213.1, read as the reverse complement.
AATAAAAATAACGTATATATTCGTTCACAAACCGACCTTTTTTGGACAAAATCTAGGGGGAAAAGTTGGGGGGTCGGCTTACGAGCGGGTCATTAATGTATTTCTACATGGATATTAAATATCAGTGTTGTTATTATATATAGTTAATATAGTCACAGTGTATATACTATATAGTATATAATATAAATATAATATATAATAATATTAATATAATTTTTAATTTTATATACTATATTATATTGATATAATATATTATTAATAATTTATATTGTCTATGTAAAAAATCTAGCCAAAAGCAGAGAAAGTCTATAGTAGGCAAGCCTTAGCCTTGATCTGCAGGTTTTTACCTGATATTATCCCTTATTTTTTTATTATACTTGCATGGCTTGTGTGTTCTTATCATCAGTAGTGATGCACATTTTTCTCATTTCGACTAAATAAATATTGTTCCGTATATATAAAGCTTAAAAAGATTGAAATTTTAGATTTCAGTTCAAAATATAAAAGAATGAGCCTTTGCTGCCACTCAATATTTACAAAATTCCCAAGATTTATTGGTACACGACTACCAATAGCCATTTCCGGTTGTCGGCTATTGGTAGTTCGCTTTTATTAATTGCTAATAAAACTACAAGTAGGTGATATTCTGAGTTTGATATAATGTTTGAATGTAAAAAATAGACAACTAAACCTAACCTTGACCCTAAAACTAAAAGCTCCAATTTAATTGTAATTATAAGAATGTTAAATTGATTTAATTAGTCTTAGTTCCTATATTAAAAATTTTGTTTTTCTATTTTAATGTAAAAAATAGAACCTAGCCCTGACCCTAAAACTAAAAGTTCTAATTTAATCGTAATTATAACTAGGGGCCGTCCATAAATGACGTCACGCGATTTTTGCCGATTTTTTTACCCCCTCCCCCCCCTCGTTACGCGTCGTCACAAAAACTTAGACCCCCCCCCCTCTAAAAATACGTCACAAATCTTTGATCCCCCCCACCCACACAAAAAAAAACTAAATTTAAAAAAAAACACTTTATTTTCTATTTGATAAATAAGTATGTTTCAAATCCAGGAAAACCAACACTTTATCAACATTTAAATCTCTAATAAAAATGCAGGACTAAACACAAACCATAGATAAGCGTAGGACGCAATAATCTTCTGTATAGAAGGAGCGTCTGTAAACAGATAAGATAAGATAAGATAAATCACTCTTATTGTCATTTAAGTGTTTATTATTTATTTAGTGAAGATCTACATTGTAATATCGTAACCCGCGTGAAGCATTTTTTAAAAACGTTTTACCGGCCTTCAGAAAATGAACTGCGTTAACATCCTTAGATTATATTTTACTAGGGGCAAGTACCCGGCTTCTCCCGGGTTTAACACAACAACAGCAACAACAACAAAAACAACAACAGCAACAACGACAAAAACAACAACAGAAACAGCAACAGCAACAAAACAACAAAAACAAAACAACAAAAACAACAAAATCAACAACAAAACAACAACAAAACAACAACTACAACAACAACAGCAACACTAACAAAGCAACAACAACAAAACAACAACTACAACAGCAACAACAACAAAGCAACAACAACATGAAGGACATTGACGTCGCAGGGCAAGGGATGTGGACAACAACAACAACAGCAAAAACAACACAAAAGCAACAACAGCAACAACACAAAAACAACACAAAAGCAACAACAACAGCAACAACAACAAAAACAACAACAGCAACAACAACAAAAACAAAACAACAACAAAAACATCAACAACAAAACAATAACAAAGCAACAACAAAACAATAACAAAGCAACAACAAAACAACAACTACAAACAGCAACAACAACAAAGCAACAACAACAAAACAACAACGACAAAAGCAACAACAACAAAGCAACAACAACAAAAAAATTATTTTATGGCGATAATCGCCTTCTTGTTAATCTCGACACCAAAATGTTTATTAATTTGCGTCATTATTTTACGTCTTAATTTTCAATAATTTTTATTTTATATAGCTCATATAGGGAAAAACTACATTTTGGGGCCCCCGGGCCCCAGTATCTTATATATAAGGAACGAAACCCGTTTAATAACCTTTCCGGTATAATTTTGTGTACGTGTACCAAATTTCACGTTATTTGGTTGTCTGGATCTTGAGTTATTAGGGAACAGACAGACAACAAATGCGGCTTATATATAGAGAGATTTCAATGCATACAAATTAAACATTGACTATTAATCATCACGGTTAACGTCTTTGTTTAGACAATTTTTTTAAAAATAATATTTTTTAAATGTATTTTTTTTTAAATCCCTCAATTGACTGACGGGCATCCCATCCCGTAAGAAAGAGGTCGGCGAACAGAGTTAAATAACCTCATCTGGGGTCTAAAAGGGGAATTCTTGGGGTTAGTGCAGACTCATTTGGGACATATAACATCCACTACAATCCACTAGATATATTAAAATACGACATGTGTACGTGTACGCTTGGAACATGTGCACATTATTGAACCGGTTCCTACCAGAAAATGCATTTTTTTAAAATTTGACAACTATGTAGATTTCTTACCTACGTACTATACGAAGACACCTAAATCCACCCTACTTTCATTTATATTGACACGAGTGACAATAATCTTAATCCACATGACTTGTCTATATTACATATCCCTTCTGTGATATTTAAAATTAATGCCTTAAAAACTGAGCTAAGAAGAAAAGTTGTTTTGTGCTCCTCTTGAATTGCGATGTCAAGAATGTGATGCATTCAATAAAGTTAATGAATACTTGAATAATTTTAAATGGGCGTATTTATCATTATATCTAGAAGACTAGAATGTTCAGGGGCGTTTGACCAAAAACCAATCGAACAATTATATCAAACTGAAAACGTTTTTAATTCTATCAAATAGATTCCCTCCCCCCTCCCCTTTAAAAGAAAAAGGATATTCCGTGTCGTTTTGACTTAAAATATATACAAATAATCATATTCAGATCATTTTTAGACACTTGTCATGCTTGTAAAACTCACCAGTAGCATTTTCGGGGGAGGGGAGGTGGGCTAACGACGCTCCCCCAAATCCCCGAGTCATGTGAGCAGGACCTAGAGTCTGGAGGTTGGGTGGGGGGGGGGTAACGCACACATAAACTTGTATATTTTGGGGTAATGGGCAAAAAAAGTTCGCCGACTCCTGCCGTGAGAGAACCAAACGGAGCTGCGGTTACATCGCAAATGCTTTGATGTCAACATCAAACGACGCAGTGTAACAATTTCATAAGTTATCTTGTGGGTTCTCAAACTTAAGGATTATAATTAGATTTAATTTTCGTGTCTTGATAGCTTACGCCAACCAGCGTCTGATGGCCTACTGACCGGCACATTGAGAAGCACTGATTAAAAAAAGTCATTAAATAAATTGTAAGTGACCAAATATTTCAGTGGAAGTTTTATTTAAAGTTACCCTTTTGATGTGACGTAAATTTCTTCAACCCCCTCACTCCCCCTCGTCATGCATCGTCAAAAAAGTGTGACCCCCTCCCCCTAGGTGCGTGACGTCATTTATGGACGGCCCCTACCCACATATTATTCATTTTAAGGGGTGCAAATGGTTGTGTTACAGTTACATATAATATTTTTAAGAGCCCTAATTTTAATAAATTTGTCTTTTTAAGGGAGATAATATATTTGACTGTTTGCTGTTTTATTTGCAAGATTATCGATCCTAACTTTCCTAACTTAAACAATGAATATAATATATACAGTGGAACCTCGGTGTACGTCCTTAATCCGTTCCAGACCCATGGCCCTATGCCAAATTGGACGTAAACCAAAAGTATTTTTTTCTATAAGAAATAGAGGGAAAATGATTAATCCGTTCCCATGGGAAAAAAAGCATACTGTTATTTACATATTATACATTTATTGACGTGGTAGTTTAAAATAAATGAAACACTACTTAGTACTAAATTACACAGTAAAGAGAACTTAGACATTTTTTTTCTCTTCTCTTTTCCTGTCATCCAGATCAACAGCAATTTTTGAGGCCCTTATTCTATTAACTCGTGCACGCTTCCGGATCTGTAAATGTCGTCAACTTTTTCAAAACGCCCGTAAACACGTTTTCTGACTTGCTAGAGTGCTGAAATTTTCACAGTAGGTTTGGCTTGTGGAGAGGATTAAGCGATTAAAGTTTTAGCTGACTTAACTGGGGTCAATCCAACAGTTTTGACCAATTTCTGACTTAAGCTATTAGACCAATACAATTAAATTATTTTAATAATAATTGAACGAATTATTTGGCGAACATTTCAGCTCAAGTGCCACCCGACGGCACAGCCCGGGCTTAACTCATTACAATAATTTAAAAAAAACCTTAAACAACTAAGTTTTTGACTATAAATCCTTTATATAGGAGACATAACTAAAAGAATATTCATTATAATACGCAGCGCAAGACAATCCAAAAATACAAAATTTTAGTTATGTCTCGTAAAACATGATTATTATAATGCGGACCGATCGGGAATATATTTTTTAAAAGTATTGTCAATATACCGTTGCTTTAGACTAGTGACTAGACTAAAGGGAACGTAAGAGTGGGGGTGGGGTGTAGTCATTGCAGTCAGACTTTGATTTCTGGGTTGACACCGGGGGGGGGGTATAAACGATAGAACTGAGGTGCTTTCAAGGCCGGATCCAGCCTTTTAACCACTTAGAGCAAAAGTTAAAAATTGCGCCTCTATACTCTATGTAATGACAATGTATTTTTTTAAAAGGGATATTTTTTTCATCTTCTATAAAGCGAACGTCCGAAGAAACATCTCTGTAATTCGGTAATTAACACAAATAATTGTAATAAGTTTTAATTAAAACAATTTATTTAAAAAACAGGTAACCTGAATATAACTCAGACAATTTTAACGAACTTTTATTACAGAGAATAGTCTAATTCATTTAGAACCATGTAAGCTGTTACTGGATACAAATTCAGTTAGTAACATAGCGAGGTCACACAATGTTTTATATGATGTTGTTCTCAAACAGTTTTTGATTATATTTATATATTTAGTTTGGAAAAACTACGTTCCCCATGAGATGCAACACATTTTGGAAATAAAATTCTCAGAGTAATTCTCACATTTGGAGCATAATTCCTTTTTTATTATGAATTTCAAAACTTCCAAAGAAAACAAAATTCAATAGAGTACACACCCCTGATATTTCAGCACAAAATTCCCAGTTATAAATATCCGATGATTCTCCATCTCTTAAAAGGTTTTACAAATCTTTGCCATTTGCTAACATTGCAGAAAACTAACATCTTTTAGTTCATATAATATTTTTAAAAATATGTAAATCTCAACCAGGTGGTCAAGGCATTCAATGTATTTTTCCTGTCATCGATTACGTGCTCATCCTGATTTTCATAACCCCCCCCCCTCTCCCATGAACTACGCTTCTAATTTGGACGCTAATTGCCAGCATCACCTAAGGATTGCATTACAGTGATTGTCCGATAACAATTTCTTTTTTAAAAAAACATTCGAATTGTTCCAATGTTTGACGGCCAATGTAATATCCTAATTGTGTTGTCCCAATGTTTGACTGCCAATGTAATATCCTAATTGTGTTGTCCCAATGTTTGACTGCCAATGTAATATCCTAATTGTGTTGTCCCAATGTTTGACTGCCAATGTAATATCCTAATTGTGTTGTCCCAATGTTTGACTGCCAATGTAATATCCTAATTGTGTTGTCCCAATGTTTGACTGCAAATGCAATATCCTAATTGTGTTGTCCCAATGTTTGACTGCCAATGCAATATCCTAATTGTGTCACCTGCAAGTGTTTCCTAATATAAGATTGACATGGTTAAGTAGCTCATACCATATCAGAACAGAACAAAGAAATATGAATTGTATTAACGTAAGTAGCTGCAGGAGCTTCATCAGCGAGAGGCAGGGATTGTATTTCGTCTTTGGGGACGTGTCTCGTGAATTTACATAAGGCGGGAAAGTCACAATGAGAACAAGGGGGAAAGTGTGTCCTCGTGTAATGGTGATTGACCCATGGTCTCAGTCGGGTAAAGGAAGGATTGTATTTCAGCGACCTAAATAACTTTGTGGGAAATTTTGTAGATTTGCATAACCTAAGTAACTTTTAACAAATCAGAAACTCGCAGGGACATTTATCAGTTCTTGGGATAAGTGTCTCGGGCCATCCAGGAATGTGAGGCTTAACCACAGGTAATCAGATTGAGAAAGTGTTGTACTAATAAAAGAACTGACTTTGCTGAGTGGAGTGTTGTTACTGACTTAAACAAGGGAGTTAACGAACAACCAAGTGAGAAACCACAAGCACCGACCAACAATAGCAGCAGTGGTCCACGGGTCAAAATATCAGTGTTCCTTTTTTTAAAAAAAATGAATCAAAAAGTAAGTTCTGGTATAATTTTTAAACTTCTTTTTCGTTTTTCTCAACCTTGCATTTTTCTCATTTTTGGGAATGCCAAATGTGATAAGTTGAAAAATATTATAGTTACAAGCCTCAAATTTGGCTTGCATGTTACCATTGATATTCTCTAGAATTTAAAATGGCCATTTTTTATATTTTTCATTCTGGAAATTTTACGTTTTTTTTTATATTGCTACCCCCAAAAATTTGACCAATTGTGTGGTGACCTCACATGAATGTGATTTGTAACAATTCAAACAAATAAGTTGTAAAAATCTCTTTTTAAAGTGTTTACAAATATCATTCTTAAGTCTGTATACAAAGTTTCATTATGATTTTGTGAAAGAATACATTTTTATCACACTTTCCGCAAATGTCAAAATTGAAAGAAAATGTTCTTTTTTTTTCTTCAAATTTTTAAAAATATTATATTCAAAATTTTTCTTCTTTATTTTCTTCTTTGTAATTGTTTGTTGTTTGCCTGTGTTTTTTTTTCTGAATAAAAAAACATAGTAATCCAATACACCAATCTCATGTCATTTCCTGTCAGCAGAGTCACCAATCTCATGTCATTTCCTGTCAGCAGAGTCACCAATCTCATGTCATTTCCTGTCAGCAGAGTCACCAATCTCATGTCATTTCCTGACAGCAGAGTCACCAATCTCATGTCATTTCCTGTCAGCAGAGTCACCAATCTCATGTCATTTCCTGACAGCAGAGTCACCAATCTCATGTCATTTCCTGTCAGCAGAGTCACCAATCTCATGTCATTTCCTGTCAGCAGAGTCACCAATCTCAGGTCATTTCCTGTCGGCAGAGTCACAAATCTCATTTCTTTTATATAATAAAATTAATCGGCCTACTCTAGACTCTAGAGTGACATTTCTGTAGGAAAATAAAATTTGTTTTAAATTTATTTTACCATAATTATATTTTAACTAGTGTATAAATTATAACTGTAAGTATAAATATCATAGAAAGCTAAATGTTATAACAATATATAACTGTATTAACAAAGTGGATTTTGTTTAATATATATTTTATACAAGAAATATACCCGCACTTTGTAACGGGAGTGTGCTGACCCTTTTCCCCAGTATTAGTTGCTGGTTATTGCATTTTGTTTTGCCAAGTTATTTATCAGATTTATCTATTACCAACCATTTTGATAATAGTACCCTTAAAAAAGACAACACATTTGTACCACTCAGCTCAATATAAGATGCGTACATGAAAATGTGGGCACCGTAATTTGGCAATAAAAGATTTCTGAAAGCGCACCGCTCAAAATGAAGTATTGGAAAAAAATACCGCACCAAAATGAACTCGTTTTGAATGTCCGCATGCCGCATGAAGCTGTTCAACATCGAAATGAGATTTAATATTTCCATATTTTTCCTAATATTTTCTGATCTTTTAATTTACGGCTTTCAGGCAAAAGGGAAAATTACAAAAAATATACGTAATCCATCTGCAGGTTAAAATGAACCGTCCTGCCAAATTTGTGCCCCGTCCGTCATTTGGTTTTTCCGTGATTGTGGAACTTACAGTCGAAAAGTGAAACATACAAAGATACAAACACCAACTGAGCTTTATAAATTAAATTATTTGAACACTGTTAAAATGAACGGTAGGCAAAGATAGGCCTCGTCATAATATGGCGGAAATCTATTAATAGAAATGTTGAAGATATATATGTATCTTTTTGGGGGGACGAATTTCGTAAAAATTTAATAAAAGATACGAGTCTATATGTAAATGTAAGTATATTGAAAAGGAAGAATCTATCAGTAATTTTTTTAACTCTTCGCTAATTTAATACAGGTTATTAGACTTGAACAAGTAGGCTAAAGACAGTTTCGTAAATTAACTATGCTAACAAAACAATATTGAGCACTTAATGATTCGACTGTATTTATGTTTCAAAAACATTGTTCCGCTGAAATGTAAGCTAAAAATAGAACATTACTCAATGAATTAGGACGTTTTCTGGTTTTAGAAATGACAAGGCCCATTGATTGAAGTCTATAATTCTCAATCCAAATAGCTGTGGAACAATCACCCTTATATCATTAAAATTTGTTTAGTTTCCTCTATTGTGTTCTTACGTTGGGCCTTGGTCCTTATTAAAACGAACTTTTAACTACTAGCAAAATTTAATACTAACACACCATATATTATTATAATAAGTAAAATTTAATACTCATACGCACTATAATCTGTCCACTAACTGTTTTGACCAAGTGTGTCCAATAAGTGTATCCACTAACCGTGTCCCCTAACCGTGTCCACTAACCGTGTCCCCTAACTGTGTCCACTAACTATATCCACTGGGTCTGTTGTGTCCACTGTGTCCACTAACTATCTCAACTAACTGTGTCCACTAATTGTGTCCACCGGGTCTGCTTTTTCCACTAACTGTGTCCATTAACTGTGTCCACTGGGTCTGTTGTGTCCACTAACTATCTCAACTAACTGTGTCCACTAATTGTGTCCACTGGGTCTGCTGTTTCCACTAAATGTGTCCACTAAATGTGTCCACTAACTGTGTCCACTAACTGTGTCCACTAACTGTGCCACTAACTGTGTCCACTAACTGTGTCCCCCACTGAGTATCTGATAACGTTGTTGTGGACAAACTCAATTTGTAACTTAAGAACCGCGAAAATGATCTATTTATGTTATTATTTATTTACATATTTTCTTTGTTGTTGTTTCAATTCTGCCAATCTGGTGACAAGACGTTTATTATTATTATTATTATTATTATTATAATTATATAATTTTAGTATTTTCAAAATTATTTATTATGTTGTTGTCTTGTTTTTCAATCTGCCACATATCAAATTTTGTTATTCTGTTATTGACGTATCGTGTTCCCTATATTTTTTTTCAAATGACTTAACCACTATCTGAATATCATTAATCCAAAATATAGTGAAACAGCGGCTTGTCATTGATTCCTGTGTTAATCTCAGTCAGAGATTTGTAACAACTTAATTTAAATCGCTTTTAAGAAAACAATCTTTATTAGCACATGACTCCATCTAACCAATCTTTATTAGCACATGACTCCATCAAACCAATCTTATCTTATCTGTTTCAGACGCTCCTTCGATACAGAAGATTATTGCGTCCTCTGCTTATCTATGGTTTGTGTTTAGTCCTGCATTTTTATTAGACTTTTAAATGTTGATAAAGTGTTGGCTTTCCTGGATTCTTCAGGCAACCCATTCCACGCCCGAATTCCGGACGGGAAGAACGAAAATTTGTATGAGTTTGTTCTTGCATACGGAATAAGAAAGGTGTTTTTATCCTTATGTCTATCTGAGGGTTGTATTAAGTTATCTTTGTGTTGTATTTCTAAATTAAAATTAATTGCTTTATGTATGATTACTACTTTACTCTTGGTTCTTCTATCCTCTAGTGTTTCAAGGTTTAATGATTTATTTAAAGGTGTTATTTTAGTCAGTTTTGAATATTCTCCAGTAATGAATCTGGCAGCTCTTTTTTGGATTTGTTCTAGTTTATCAATGCTTTCTTTGGTGGATGGGTCCCATACAGAAGATGCATATTCTAATACAGGTCTCACCAAAGTGAGGTAGCATTTTAGTTTTATATCTTTATTACATTTGTAAAGGTTTCTTTTTATAAAGCCTAAAGTTTTGTTAGATTTTTTAATAACTTCATTGACATGGGGATTCCATGATAATTTCTCATTTATTATGACTCCTAAGTATTTTGCATCTTTAGTTTGGGTTAGTTCCTTTCTATGAATGAAATATTTTGAATTTATTTGTTTCTTTTTCTTTGTTACTCTTAACAGTTGACACTTTTCTGGGTGGAAACTCATACTCCAGTTAGTTTCCCATTTTATCAATTTCATCTAGGTCTTTTTGTAAAATTTTGCTATCTTGTTCTGATTTAATTGTTCTATTGTTCTATACAACTAACTTTTGTTCCTGTTGAGATGTTGTTGGGTAAATCATTAATATATATTAAAAAGAGTAAGGGACCTAGCACAGTTCCTTGTGGAACTCCTGAATTGACCTTTATTGGTGCAGATTTAGACCCATTAATTATTACAGTTTGCTCCCTGCCCAAAAGGAAGTCTTGGATCCAGTGATGTAAGGAACCTGAGATTCCAAAGTAGTTAAGTTTTTTAAAGTAAACTAAGGTGGTGAACTTTGTCAAATGCTTTTGAGAAGTCAAGTAATATTGTATCTATTTGATCATTTTTGTCCAAGCCTTTTGATAGTTCATCTATTAAACCTATTAATTGTGTTTCACATGATCTGTTTTTTCTAAAGCCGTGTTGATGTGGGCATAGGGCATTACATTTGTCAAGGTGGTTAACTATTCTACTATATATTATGTCTTCTAGTAATTTACAGGTGATACTAGTAAGTGATACAGGTCTGTAATTACCAGGGTCTGATTTATCCCCTTTCTTCAAGAGTGGAGTTACGTTAGCTAATTTCCAATCCTGGGGAACTTTACCCTGGTTTAGAGAGGCTTGAAAGAGAACTACAAGGATTTGGGACAGTTCATTGCAAAGTTCTTTTAATAACATTGCAGGCAAATCATCTGGGCCAGTAGCTTTGTTTATTTTAAAGTTTTTTAGGAGTGAATGTATACCTATTTCCTCCATTTTATTTAAATTTATTAAAACTTCCTTGTCGCCTGAGGCAGAAAAAGATGATGCAAAATATGTGTTAAGGATATTAGCTTAAGTCTCATTATCATTATAGGTTTTATTATTGGAGCCTTTCAGTGTGGCTATTCCTGTAGGTTCCATTTTTTAGATTTAATAAATGACCATACGTTTTTATTGTTATCTTTGGTAATTACATTGTTTATATATTCATTTTGGAGGTTTCGACTAAGTTTTTGTGTCAAGTGTTTAATCTTTAAGTATTTTTTGTGTATCCTATATGAATAGGTAGCTTTAAATTTCTTAAATAAGTTCCCTTTTTGTTTGCATAACTTTTTAAATTTAGAATTGAACCAGCATTTGTTAATTTTATTTGATGTTAGTTTTGTTGGAACATTCTCATCCATTATAGTTTTTAAATTTGTTTTTATATCTTTCCAAATTTCTTCTACTGGACTATTTGTGTTAAATTTACTTAGGAAATTTTGTTGGAAGTTAGCCGCTGATTGGTGTAGTTTTATTGAATTACATTTATTCCAAAGATTCGTTTAGGTATCTTATTAATTTTAGTTTTTATTGTATTGGTGACCCTAACAATGTTATGGTCGGACAGTCCTGGAATTATTTTGCAGTCTGTCACTAGTCCTGGTCTATTTGTTAAGAATAAATCTAGTGTTTTATTTTTCCTTGTTGCTGTTTTTACTATCTGTTCTAGGTTTATGTTGTTTATATTTATAGTGTCTAAAAAGTGTTCATTAATTTCTTTGTTAGTTTGATGGTTACCAATTGTATACTTTTTCCAATTTATATCTGGAAGATTAAAGTCCCCCATAATCCATAGAACTGCATTTTTATTATTCTCTTTTATGAAAGTTAATTGACTACAAAGATTGTTGATATATTCTAGTAATTTTCATTAATAACATTCAAACGTTTTTAAAGCATAATCTTTTTTAAAAAATAATTTTTATTACATTTAATTTCTCTTAAACGTATTATTCTAATTACGTCACATCAAATAATTGATGCCATCACCAATTCTCCAATTGAATTCCAATTCATGAACGCGATTGAAAATTTTTTCTTTACAAATTTTTAACAAAGGTTTTAGCATGTACGTTCTTATGTTCGTCGACAAGGTAGTCAACATTTGAAATGTTTACAAAACATTTGACGACTGTATTTATTACTAAAGCTAAAAAACAAGTCAATAAATCGAAACTCGCTTGTATCAGGGTTGTCTTAACGCGGACCATGCAGTTTGAGAAAGTATTTAATTGTAACTTCGAGATACTTGCCTCACTAACTAACTTCGAGATACTTGCCTCACTTACTAACTTCGAGATACTTGCATCACTTAATTTGTTAGAGAGCTGCACAAATGTCACGTCTGTGTCTCACCATCGCCATCTCTGTGGCTCTACTCGCTGCTGTCAATGGTGCAATGTTCAGCGGGTTGCGTGAGTAAACCATAGTCTCTATGCCATTCTCTCTATGTAATTCTCTCTATATCATTCTCGCTATGTCATTTTCTATATGTCATTCACTCTATTTCATTTCTCTATGTCATTTTCTCTATGTCATTCTCTCTATGTCATTCTCTCTATGTTGACATTTTGTGTAGGCTACATAACATTGTCCACTAAGATGTTGCGTGGATGGGGGGGGGGAGTAGGAGTACTAAAGGTTCCATAAATCATCAAATAAAGTTAGACTCACTCAGAGTTGTGTTTCTTGTCTTTGGCTTCTTTCTATGACGTCATTGACTCCTCGCGTTAAAACATCGACCGACAAAGACGAGGAGTAGAGCGATTCGCTAATGTTGTCAATCTGGCGGAGAGCAATTCCTGATATGTGCGTTACTCGTGAGTCAGTTAGGCCCTAGATATGCCATAGGTTTGTGGGCTGTTTTTTTAAGGAAAGTGAGGTGCGTGTCGAATTAGTTTACATCCCCTGGTCATCTAAGAGGACTAGAGAATTTATGTTTGTTAAATTCGTCTTGTAATTTTGAAATTTGTTGAAAAAATCCACATATAAATGTATGAGACTTGCCCATTGCGTTGCAGATCTGTATCATTTTGCGCTAATTTGTTCGACGCCAATTTGTTGGACCTTTTCAAAATAAACCCAGTTATTTGTTCTCATTAGCTTCCTCGATAACCAGTTTGTGACGTGGCATTGCTTCAAGTACACGATTTACGAGGTTACAATTGCAAGGAATTACTTGTCATAAATTCAGTTCAAGATAGGGGAAATTTTAGAAGATAACCGAAATAAGTTTTTGTTTGGTAGGACTATCTTAATATGTTTGTAAACTGGTTAATTCTTACTGTAACAGAAAAAACAAAAATAAACCATGATATCTTCTATATATATAAGCCGCATTTGTTGTCTGTCTGTTCCCTAATAACTCAAGATCCAGACAACCAAATAACGTGAAATTTGGTACACGTACACAAAATTATACCGGAAGGGTTATTAAACGGGTTTCGTTCCATATATATAAGATACTGGGGCCCGGGGGCCCAAAATGTAGTTTTTCCCTATATGAGCTATATAAAATAAAAATTATTGAAAATTAAGACGTAAAATAATGACGCAAATTAATAAACATTTTGGTGTCGAGATTAACAAGAAGGCGATTATCGCCATAAAATAATTTTTTTGTTGTTGTTGCTTTGTTGTTGTTGCTTTGTTGTTGTTGTTGTTGTTGCTTTTGTTGTTGTGTTGTTGTTGTTGTTGTTGTTGTTGTAGTTGTTGTTTTGTTGTTGTTTTGTTGTTGATGTTTTTGTTGTTGTTTTGTTTTTGTTGTTGTTGCTGTTGTTGTTTTTGTTGTTGTTGCTGTTGTTGCTTTTGTGTTGTTTTTGCTGTTGTTGTTGTTGTCCACATCCCTTGCCCTGCGACGACAATGTCCTTCATGTTGTTGTTGCTTTGTTGTTGTTGCTGTTGTATTTGTTGTTGTTGTAGTTGTTGTTTTGTTGTTGTTTTGTTGTTGTTTTGTTTTTGTTTTGTTGTTGTTTTGTTTTTGTTTTGTTGTTGTTTTTGTTGTTTTGTTGTTGTTTTTGTTGTTTTTGTTTTGTTGCTGTTGTTGTTAAACCCGGGCGGGAGCCGGGTACTTGCCCCTAGTCTTCTATATATATAAGACGCATTTGTTGTCTGTCCGTCTGTCTGTTCCCTAATAACTCAAGATCCAGACAACCAAATAACGTGAAATTTGGTACACGTACACAAAATTATACCGGAAAGGTTATTAAACAGGTTTCGTTCAAAATATATAAAATACTGGGGGCCGGGGGCCCAAAATGTAGTTTTTCCTTATATGAGCTATATAAAATAAAAATTATTGAAAATTAAGACGTAAAATAATAAACATTTTGGTGTCGAGATTAACAAGAAGACAACTATCGCCATAAAATAATTGTTTTGCTATTGTTGTTGCTTTTGTTGTTGTAGTTGTTGTTTTGTTGTTGTTGCTGTTGTTGTTGTTGTTTTGTTGTTGATGTTTTTGTTGTTGTTTTGTTTTTGTTGTTTTTGTTGTTGTTTTGTTTTTGTTGTTGCTTTTGCTGTTGTTGCTTTTGAGTTGTTTTTGCTGTTGTTGTTGTTGTCCACATCCCTTGCCCTGCGACGACAATGCCCTTCATGTTGTTGTTGCTTTGTTGTTGTTGCTGTTGTAGTTGTTGTTTTTGTCGTTGTTGCTGTTGTTGTTGCTGTTGTTGTTGTAGTTGTTGTTTTGTTGTTGTTGCTTTGTTGTTGTTGCTGTTGTTGTTGTAGTTGTTGTTTGTTGTTGTTTTGTTTTTGTTGTTTGTTTTTGTTGTTTGTTTTTGTTGTTGTTTTTGTTGTTGTTGCTGTTGTTGGATGTTTTTGTTGTTGTTTTTGTTGTTGTTGCTGTTGTTGTTTTTGTTGTTGTTGCTGTTGTTGTTGCTGTTGTTGTTGCTGTTGTTGTTGCTGCTTTTGTGTTATTTTTGCTGTTGTTGTCCACATCCCTTGCCCTGCGACAATGCCCTTCATGTTGTTGTTGCTTTGTTGTTGTTGCTGTTGTAGTTGTTGTTTTGTTGTTGTTGCTTTGTTGTTTTTGCTGTTGTTGTTGTAGCTGTTTTGTTGTTGTTGCTTTGTTGTTTTTGCTGTTGTTGTTGTAGTTGTTTTGTTGTTGTTTTTTTTGTTAATTTTGTTGTTTTTGTTGTTGTTTTGTTTTTGTTGTTTTGTTGCTGTTTCTGTTGTTGTTTTTGTTGTTGTTGCTTTGTTGTTGTAGCTGTTGTTGTTGTAGTTTGTTGTTGTTTTGTTTTTGTTTTTGTTTTTTTATTGTTTTGTTGCTGTTGTTTTTGTTGTTGTTGCTGTTGTTGTTAAACCCGGGCATAGCCGGGTACTTGCCCCTAGTAATTTAAGATAAGTCTCATTTTGCTTTGTTTCTGACATCTAATGTCAACATGAATCTGATGTGTAATGTGTACTTATTTTATTGTCAATGTATACACCAGGATTGTTTCAATAATTTCAGATGAACATTTTTTAAATAAACAGTATAAGAATGTGAATGTCAAACATCTGTTAAATTAACATCTCTATCTCTATATATATAAGACGCATTTGTTGTCTGGTTGTCTGTCTGTTCCCTAATAACTCAAGATCCAGACAACCAAATAACGTGAAATTTGGTACACGTACACAAAATTATACCGGAAAGGTTATTAAACAGGTTTCGTTCCATATATATAAGATACTGGGGGCCGGGGGCCCAAAATGTAATTTTTCCTTATATGAGCTATATAAAATCACAATTATTGAAAAATTAAGACGTAAAATAATGACGCAAAATAATAAACATTTTGGTGTCGAGATTAACAAGAAGGCGATTATCGCCATAAAATAATTTTTTTGTTGTTGCTTTGTTGTTGTTGCTTTTGTTGTTGCTTTTGTTGTTGTAGTTGTTGTTTTGTTGTTGTTGCTTTGTTGTTGTTGCTGTTGTTGTTGTAGTTTTTGTTTTGTTTTTGATTTTGTTGTTGTTTTTGTTGTTGTTGTTGTTGTTTTTGCTGTTGTTGTTGTTGTCAACATCCCTTGCCCTGCAACGACAATGTCTTTCATGTTGTTGTTGCTTTGTTGTTGTTGCTGTTGTAGTTGTTGTTTTGTTGTTGTTGCTTTGTTGTTGTTGCTGTTGTTGTTGTAGTTGTTGTTGTTTTGTTTTTGTTGTTTGTTTTTGTTGTTTTGTTGCTGTTGTTGTTTTTGTTGCTGTTGCTGTTGCTGTTGTTGTTAAACCTGGGAGAAGCCGGGTACTTGCCCCTAGTTATAAGAATGTGGCAAAATGTACAGTGCCAAAACATCGGTTACTTTAGGACATATTAAAGTAAATGTGAAGTACCTTGCAGTAACAGACCCTAGGTTACTTTAGGACATAATAAAGTAAATCTGAAGTACCTTGCAGTAACAGACCCTAGGTTACTTTAGGACATAATAAAGTAAATGTGAAGTACCTTGCAGTATCAGACCCTTGGTACCTGAGGATGTTCGTAATTTTACAATTGTCCCTTGCAATGACAGGGAAATAATTCTGTGAGTTTTTGTTGGAAAGTGTTTGGTTGTCAAGGGATACTGTACCAAATTTGATCAACTCAGAGAGAACCACATTGTGATACTCTTCAACTTTTCGTCTTTTAGTTTTTGTTACAACATCACAACAAAGTTTAAAGTAATGTATTCAGGCAATTCTTACAACAATTGTTTTGATAGCATATGTCTGTAGGCAATTATTACAACAATTGTTTAGATAGCATATGTATTAAAAATTCAGAGTACACATTTGTTAGTATCATAAATAATATTTCTTAAGTTCAATGTTTGAATAAGTAAAACTATCTTTAACAAGTTTTTTTAATTTAATTGTTCTACCTGTCTGTTTAGCTCCGTGTCCAGACAATCACGTGAGTGGCGACACCTGGTATCCGGAAGGTTGTCTGATATGTGACTGTGATGACAAAGGTTACTGGTGTGCCAGGTAATGTATGCACTACCAAACTTATGGGAACATATCATTTCTTCAATTGTGCCAGGTAATGCATGCACTACCAAGCTTCTGGGAACATTTTATTTCTTCAATTGTGCCAGGTAATGCATGCACTACCAAACTTATGGGAACATATCATTTCGCGGATTTTGTAAATACATGTTTTTCTTTTACCTTTACAGCTGCGGTGTCTACGCCTTTGACTACAATACAAGCCTGTGCTATGATGAAACCAACCTCACTGCACCTTACCCAGATTGTTGCCAGCCGACAGTCCTGTGTGTGGGAGATCCTTGCTTCAACTCCAGCAAACTAGCCAATCCACTTCCAGTTGATCCACTTCCAGTAGATCCGCTTCCGGTAGATCCACTTCCAGTAGATCCACTTCCGGTAGATCCACTTCTAGTAGATCCACTTCCGGTAGATCCACTTCTGGTAGATCCACTTCCGGTAGATCCACTTCCGGTAGATCCACTTCCAGTAGATCCACTTCCGGTAGATCCACTTCCGGTGCCAGCAAACACCACCCCCAAACCTGAAGTATCTAAAGGAAGAAGTAACTCAAAATTTAAATTGAATCCACGTGTCCGCATCGTCCCAGTCCAATTTAAGAAATTCCATCCCCACTTTTTTAAGCGTTACCACAACAAACAGAAACACAACTCAAGACCCCAAAACAACCACCGCAGAGGTTGATGTGTTCAACCAACCACAAACACAATAAATACAAACCACAAACACAACTCAATACCCCAAAACAACCACCGCAGAGGTTGATGTGTTCAACCAACCACAAACACAATAAATACAAACCACAAACACAACTCAAGACCCCAAAACAACCACCGCAGAGGTTGATGTGTTCAACCAACCACAAACACAATAAATACAAACCACAAACACAACTCAAGACCCCAAAACAACCACCGCAGAGGTTGATGTGTTCAACCAACCACAAACACAATAAATACAAACCACAAACACAACTCAAGACCCCAAAACAACCACCGCAGAGGTTGATGTGTTCAACCAACCACAAACACAATAAATACAAACCACAAACACAACTCAAGACCCCAAAACAACCACCGCAGAGGTTGATGTGTTCAACCAACCACAAACACAATAAATACAAACCACAAACACAATAAATACAAATCACAAACACAATAAATACAAACCACAAACACAATAAATTCAAACCAAAAACACAATAAATACAAACACAGTAAATACAAACCAAAATGTGTAACATACAGTGACTATAACGGGTAATAAAACAACCTGAACTTGATTCGCTTTAGTGCAGTGATAATGAGTATTTAGTTGTTAATTCTTTGTTAAAAACATGCAGATTTTTATTGTTAGGTATTAATTAAAAGACGCTACTGTTTTGTCCAATTAAAATTATGCCCTAAATTTTTATTGTTGTTTATTGGCTAAATGATAGCTATGGTTGCGGTGCTATTTATAGGATGTTGTTTTGTGTAGAAAGCCGTACTTTCTCGTTAAGAAAAAAATCTTATTAAACTATTATTTTGGATAAAATAAACAATACTTTAAATGATCGATTATTGTAAGAAATATACATTTGTATTCTTAATAAACTAATATGATGATGTCTAGTTGTTTTTTTGTTTTTTTTTAAATTAAAGATATTGCTATACATCAGGGGTGCGTACCCCTGCTATACATTAATTAAAGACATTGCTATACATCAAGGGTACGCACCCTTGCTATACATTAATTAAAGACATTGCCATACATCAGGGGTACGCACCCCTTCTATACATTAATTAAAGACATTGCTATACATCAGGGGTGCGCACAGTGGCGTAGCTAAAACTTTTGCCGCCCGGGGTGGTCTCCAATTTGCCGCCCTTTTAGGGGCCGTCCATAAATGACGTCACGTACCTGGGAGGGGAGTCACATATTTGAGGTCACATCAAAACGCGCAAGTTTAAATAAAAGTTCCATTTAAATATATGATTACCGAAAATTTATTTAATGATGTTTTACATGGCTTCACGCGTGTTACGATATTAGAGTGCAGCCTAACACTAAAAACATATTTAAATGAAAACAAAAAATTGAATTTCAAATAGAAAATACAGCATTTATGAGGGTTGGGGACTTTGTGACGGCATATTTTTTTTGACGACGAGGGGGGGAGGGGGTACAAAATTAGCCAAAATCGCGTGACATCATTTATGGAAGGCCCCTTAAGTCAATCATATGATTTTTTCAAAAATAAATTAGTAAACTCGAAAAAATAATTGTTATTGAAACGCAGTAAAGGTGGGGAACATTTTTTTCCATTGCATGCCCTATTTATGTAAGCAGTAATAAAAGAGTAATATAAGATGATATACCTATAAATACACATTTATAAAAGTACAAGATACTTTTTTTAAAAGGCCACAAGAAAGTTCTTGTGGTCGCAGGCCCCCCCCCCATGAGACATAACATATTCCAAATTTACACCCAAAAACATTACCAATTAATATGCATTTATTTTTTATTTATAAATATGTGATATGATATTTTTTATAAACAAAGAAATTGTATACATTAGTATGTAATTAACGTAAACATATTTATACATTAACTTACATATTTTCATAGTAGAAAAATCGTGTATTATGTTATCAAAATTTAAATTATTTTTAATATCTTGTTCTATGGACAATATTACAAAATTTTGTAGTCTTAAATCATCATTTGTGGAACGAAGATAATTTTTTTTATCAACTTCAGTTTGGAGAAGCTCCTTTCACAACTAGAAACACTGATAGCAATTGTTGAAAAAATTCTTAGCAAAATTATAATGTTGAATAGATCAAAGGGGCCTTCCCCCGTTTTTAAATCCCTTATATTAACTTCACCGCCGACTCGTTCGTCGTTCGTTCGTCCCTTGACCGCGGAAAAACAAAAGTCGAAAATGACCCACTTCCAGTGAAGCCGTCGAGCTGAAATTTGGCACACGGACCCGTCTCACCTAACAATGCATCGTATCTAAATTTCAGATCGATCAAACGTACCGTAATTAAATTATTGCATTTTTAGTTTATCTATATAAATCACTATTTAGAAAAACAAAAGTCGTCATCTGCTAGAGTGTTGATCTAGCACCTAACAAATGTAATAGAGATATAAAACTAAAATGCTACCTCACTTTGGTGAGACCTGTACTAGAATATGCATCTTCTGTATGGGACCCATCCACCAAAGAAAACATTGATAAACTAGAACAAATTCAAAAAAGAGCTGCCAGATTCATTACTGGAGAATATTCGAAACTGACAAGAATAACACCATTAGTTAAATCATTAAACCTTGAAACACTAGAGGATAGAAGAACCAAGAGCAAAGTAGTAATCATACATAAAGCAATTAATTCTAATTTAGAAATACAACACAAAGATAACTTAATACAACCCTCAGATAGACATAATGATAAAAACACCTTTCTTATTCCGTATGCAAGAACAAACACATACAAGTTTTCCTTCTTCCCGTCCGGAATTCGGGCGTGGAATGGGTTGCCTGAAGAATCCAGGAAAACCAACACTTTATCAACATTTAAATCTCTAATAAAAATGCAGGACTAAACACAAACCATAGATAAGCGTAGGACGCAATTATCTTCTGTATAGAAGGAGCGTCTGTAAACAGATAAGATAAGATAAGATATTTAGCGGCAGGGGAGATGTAAATGTTTGGAACCGTCTCTCTCTGTCGTTCGTCGTGCCCGTCCGCGACGCCCGACGCGGTGACAAGATCTTTCCCCTCTCCCACCCCTCCCCCGGGTTAAAAGCAAATATAAGGGATTTATAGTCAAAAACTTTGTTTTTACGGGGTTGTTTAATTTCTAACATAATGCCTCTTCCTGTAGTGTAGATACAGCCAGGGCTGGTCTTAGGCCACTGCAACCTATGCGGCCACAGTGGGCCCCGCGCTTTCATAGGCCCCACCTATCTTAATTTTCACTTATTATCCTTTTTAATACCTTATCCCTACCCAAACTGGGCCCAGCGCAGTCCTTTTCGCAAACTAAGCCGTATAGGGCCCCGCAATTGCTAAGACTAGCCCTGTGTACAGCCATAAAAAGCCGGGTCATTTTTCTCTCAATATTGAACTGTTCTTTATCAATGTCAATAAAGAAATTTATTTGATGTTCATATTCTTCATTTAGTATAATGAGTTACATGGTATTATACACGAATATTTTCTTGCATGGACATGCAACTCATCAACGCGTTCTTTTATTTTCTTTTATAATTCCATCCATGGATAAAAACATTTATCGTTGTACTTCTCGTTCTAAAGATAGAACCCCGTCTTCTTAATTTTACCCACTCATATTTTTTCTCCTTCTAACTCAGCGTTCAGTTGATATTTTCAACTCTCTATAACAGCATTCTGTATTAGCACATCTCTTTGTTCCATGAAATGGGTTTGCATTAATTTTAAAAAAGAGACGGGTTATCATAAATTGAGATATCATAGAAAATAAAAAGATTGCATTGAACAGAGTAAAATTCCAGCATTTGATCTCGTTTTACTAGTTACTTCTTCAGGTGTCAATTTTTCCAAGACGCTTGAAATTTCAAAGTATGTCTTTTTCGAAATGATTAATGCTATTTTGGTGTTTATTAACGGAGAAATTTGAATATTTTCATGTTCTTGCTATAAATCTAAAAAAACTTCCATAAAATAGACGAATTCAAATTATTTACACAATACTTAAATTGGATAGGCGTAAAATTTTTAATGAATAACCGTATTTTATTGAAAAACACAAATTGAATGTGTGCTACTTTAATGCAATAAAAAATATTTAATTTGAGCAAGTTACCTTACAATGATTTTCTAAAAACTTAAACAGTTGATCTAATATAAAATACTACTTGCAAGTTAAACACAATGTTTGAACCACCATGTTATGTAGGTACTTGTTAGCGCATCATTCTGCGCATGTTGAAATTCCGCGCAAAAACTGTCGTGGCGATATTAATAGCACATATTATTGGGTGGCCAGTGGTCATATTTATGTGTTGTTGTTTTTTGTGTTTGTGTGTGTGTGTGTATAGGTATGTGTGTGTGTGTAGTTTTCTTATAAAAGCGCCATCTGTGACGTATACCGCTTAATTTTCAACAAAAAAAAACACCTTTTTTTGAGCGATTTTAAATGTTTGAACGGTTTTGCGTTCGTTATAACAACCACTATGTAATCAAACAAATGTTGCGTGAATCTGTTATTTAAGTCTCGAAATAAATAATATTTTTATTTCACCTTGGTTTTCCCCCTTCAAAAGAAAAAAGGGTGGTTGTTGGAAATGACTTTACCTTTCAAATTCACACAAATGCCGCCCCTATATGTGTGCCGCCCGGGGTGGAACGCCCCCACCGCCCCCCTAGCTACGCCACTGGGTGCGCACCCCTGCTATACATTAATTAAAGACATTGGGGGAGCTACCTCAGGCGGTAGATAGAGGAACGACCTTTAGATATAAAGTTTGGCCGTGAATATTGAATAAGCGGCCGCGGACCAACTGGTTTGCTGTCGTTGAGGATGAGGTGGGGTAACCCTTGGTAAGGATACTCTTAAAAAATATCTCATAAATCTCAGGAAATGACTTCAAAAAGCGAACATAGAGCACTTAAACTCTAAACCCGGACAGATGAACCCGTTAGCTAGGGATAGCAATCATCTATGAGAGAAAACTCCGAAATAAAATCAACTGCTGCCTTGCAGCAGGTGGAGGGATCCACAAAGGCTAGGGAACCTTACCCGAAAAATAAGGCAGTTATCCAGAGAGCTGAAAGGGAACCCTCCCAGATGGTTTTGCGCAGGGCCAACAACCCAGCCATGTAAAAAGAAGATTGTTACTGAAACCGAAAGCAAAGCAAACACACATAACACAGAGGCGAGAGTAGAGCTCCGCAAAGGAGGCTAATGAATCCTTGTGGGGAAAGTCAACAGAATCCCACAAGGCCGACCACACAACTCAAACCGATGAAAAAGAAAAATTACCTCATCCACAAGGCACCTGTCAACTTGGGAACATGGAATGTCCGAACACTACTAGAACCAGGCAGATGCGCCCAAGTCCACAAAGAGATGGTAAAGTACAAACTGCAAATTCTGGGACTAAGTGAAGTATGGTGGAACACATTTGGAGAAACTAGACTTAAATCTAGTTGGGTTGTAGAAGGCTATAGGCAGAGGTAGTACCTTTGACGCTTTGACAGCTGCACCTCGGGTGGTCAAGCTCACTGGTCCTCGCCCATCTCTCGAAACTCTCACGTGTGGCTCCCAGCGCCACACCCCGGGCAACGGTCTCAGCTGACCGGCTAAACCACGTGAGGGGGTGGTGTTGACACGGCACCACTGGGCGTATGACTTCCAAGTTGAAGCACCGGCCAGGGCGGACGAGATCAAATGCGAACTCAACGGCTACGTGTCCGTGATCAAGGCGGGCCACCGATAAGGAGGAAACCGGCTGTGATCAAGCTTGGAGAGGGATGGGCGCCGCCAAGCATTTCCTGCCCTAGACACACCACATGACTGGCCGTCGCCCGGGTTAACAAGGACCGCGTCTACCACTGCACACCAGGGTGGGGACGAAAAGTGTATTACTGGTGCACCACAAGCAACTCCCATTTTCAACCTCAAAAGAAGAGACGACGTAATTATTGGCACATGGAATGTAAGAACCCTACATGCTACAGGAAAAGTGAAAGAATTGACGCATGAAATGGAGCGATACCAATGGAATGTCATCGGACTATGTGAGACCCGATGGAAAAGCTTTGGTGAACTCTCAACAGAGGAAGGACACAAGATCTACTTCAGCGGCAGGGAGGACAGACATGAACATGGAGTTGGATTCCTCATCCATAAAAATATAACAAACTCGGTCATTGGATGTCGCCCTGTCTCCAGCCGCATTATCACCATTCGGCTGAAAGCCACACCCTTCAATATCACAATTATACAGATATATGCTCCTACAACCAGCCACGATGACAGTGAAGTAGAGGCCTTCTATGACCAAGTACAGGACATCGTGGATCAAACACCAAGGAAAGACATTATCGTCGTCCAAGGAGACTGGAACGCGAAGATTGGAGTAGATGTATGGACCAACTGGGCAGATACTTGCGGACGCTCTTGCAATGATCTGACCAATGATAGAGGACTTCGTCTCCTGGAATTTGCAAGATATAACAACCTCCTGCTAGCTAACACAATTGGCCAACATAAAAAATCCAGAAGATGGACTTGGCACAGCCCCGACGGGGAACATAGTAACCAGATAGATTACATACTGGTCAGAAAACGATTCAAATCGTGTATTAAAACAGCTAGAACTAGAAGTTTCCCTGGAGCAGATATCGGCAGTGACCATAATCTGGTGCTGATGACCTTCCATCTCCACCTGAAAAAGATAGCAAAACAAGGCAATCCACGATTAGGCTTTGACCTGGACAAACTGAAAGACCCAGAAATCGCAGAAGTCTTCAGGGCAACCATTGGAGGAAAATTTGCTCCACTCACCACACTATATGAGTCAGAAACGGACATGGACATAGACCTAGTCACTGACACCTTCAATACCACAATAATTGAAGCAGCAAAAGAATTACTTGGTAAGAAGCGAGCAATTAAAAGACCATGGGTCTCCTCTAATATTCTGGAACTATGCGATGAAAGAAGAAAACTTAAGAGCGTAAAGAATACTGCAGAAGGAGCAACCCAGATACAGAGAAATCAATAAAAAGATCAGGAAAGATATGGTAAAAGCAAAAAAGGAATGGATAGAACAACAATGCTCTGACATCGATGAAAATCTACTCAGGAACAATTCAAGGAAGGCTTACACAATTGTTAAAGACTTGACATCCACCAAACAAGGTCGTATCTCAACCATACAAGATAAATCCGCAAAATGTATCACAGAAGAACAAGAAATTCTCAGAAGATGGACCGAATACTGTTCTGAGCTGTACAATGAAGACTCCAACGGCGATGCGTCAGTGCTCAACTGCTTAAAGTCAACTAACACAGACATGCATTCTATTCTCCGCGAAGAGGTGGAGCTGGCTGTACAAAAACTGAAGAAGGGGAAATAAGCTGGAGCGGACAACATCCCGGGCGAACTGATTCAAGCAGGAGGTGACCCATGTAATAAACATCCTAACTAACATGTGCAACAAGATCTGGCAGACAGGGAAATGGCCAACCCCCTGGACGCAATTGCTAGTTATCACGCTCCCAAAAAAGGGTAATCTACAGATGTGTCAGAACTACCGTACAATCAGCCTGATTAGTCACCCCAGCAAAGTCATGCTTATGATCATATTGAACAGACTGAAACCACAAGCAGAGCAAATCATTTCAGAAGAGCAGGCGGGCTTCAGAACAGGAAGAAGCACAACGGAGCAAATCTTTAACCTGCGAGTTCTCTGTGAAAAACATCTCCAACACCAGAGTGACCCCTATCATGTCTTTATAGACTTTAAAAAAGCGTTTGACAGAGTGTGGCATGCGGCACTGTGGGCAACGATGCACAAATTCAACATAAATGCAAACATCATTGAAGTGATCAAGAACCTTTACAACAGAGCAACCAGCACAGTACTCTTCAACAGCAAGCTATGAGATTGGTTCAACACCACTGTTGGTGTCAGACAAGGATGTTTACTTTCCCCCATCCTCTTCAACCTCTTCCTTGAAAGGAACATGACAGATGTGCTAGAAGACCATATTGGAACAGTCAACATCGGAGGGAGAAGTATAACCAACCTACGCTTCGCCGATGACATAGACGGCCTAGCTGGCAGCGAGGACGAACTAAAATAATTCCTCTCAAAGCTAGAGAAAACAGCACAGGCGTACGCCATGGAAATCAACGCAGAAAAGACCAAGGTCATGGCTAATAGTAAATTCACAAGCGAGATTCGGATAAACGGGCAAAAACTCGAAGAGGTCTCCACCTTCAAGTATCTAGGGGCCGGCCATAATATCAGACGAAGGCTCAAAGCCAGAAATTCTTGCCAGAGTAGCCCAAACAATGGCAGCATTGAGCAAATTAAAGCACATCTGGCAAAGTAAAAAGATCTCCCTGAGATCAAAGATCCGGCTAATGCGCTCTCTAGCGATGTCGGTCTTTTTGTATGGTTGCGAGGCTTGGACGCTCACTGCAGACCTCCAAAGAAGAATAAATGCGCTAGAGATGAGATGTTTCAGAAAGATATTGAACATCTCCTACACAGCACACATCACAAACGAAGCGGTCCGCAACACAATAAGTGCTGTCATTGGCCCCTACTAGGACCTACTCACATCAATTAAGAAGAGGAAATTACGATGGTACGGACACGTGACAAGAACTGGAGGTCTCGCAAAAGCCATATTACAAGGCACAGTCCAGGGAGGAAGGAAAAGAGGCAGACAAAAGAAGAGATGGGAGGACGATATCAAAGAGTGGACCGGCCTGTCATTCAGCGACTCTCAAAGGGCAGCACAGGACCGTGACAAATGGCGTGTGTTAGTGAGCAGTTCACGATGGTGCCCCAACGACCCAACAGCGGGTTAAGGGATAATTCAGTTCAGTTCAGTTCAGACTTAAATCAGGTGAAATCCTGCTCTTCTCTGGAAAAGAAAATGAAGAAGACACTCATGAAAATGGAGTAGCACTCCTATTGAACAAACACGCATTTAAGAGCCTCCTTGAATGGGAGCCAATTTCAGACAGAATAATCAGAGCCAAATTCCTATCCAGGTTCAAAAATGTCCACATCATTATGTGTTATGCTCCAACCAACCTTGCACCTGAGGAAGATAAAGTTGCATTCTATGAAAAACTTCAAAGTATAATGGATAAAATACCGAAAAGAGACATACTGGTCGTCATGGGTGATATGAATGCTAAAGTTGGCAATGACAACATAGAGAGAGAGAGAAGGTAATGGGCATACATGGACTGGGCAACATGAACGAAAATGGAGAGATGTTTGCAAACTTCTGCACATTCAATGAGCTGGTGATTGGAGGCACCATCTTCCCACACAAAAATTGCCACAAAGTAACGTGGGTCTCACCAGACAACAAAACAGAGAATCAAATAGACCACATCGCTATAGGTCGCACCTGGAGGAGCACATTGCAGGATGTACGAACAAAAAGAGGAGCAGACATTGGATCAGACCACCATCTGGTTGTAGCCAAGCTAAATATAAAGCTAGCCAACCAAAGGCCAAAAACAGACAGGCGAACCAGATTTGACCTAACCAAGCTCCGAAACCCACAGGAAAAGAACGAACTACAGCTTACCCTTAAAAACCGATTTGCTGCACTGCAACTAGATGATGATAATGAAGGAAACATAGAAAAAACATGGGATAACTTCAAATAAATTAATTATTACAGTATCTTACAAGGAAATACTAAAAGCTGCCCCGGAAAACAAAAAACAATGGATCAGCGATGAGACAAAGCAAAGAATTGAAGATAGGAAACATGCTAAACAAAAAGTGAATCAGCCAAAACAAGAAAACATAAACAACTTACTCAACAAGAGTACCACACAATTTCAAAAGAGGTCACAGAAATGACAAACGAGCATTTTATAATAAGCTAGCTGAACAAGCAGAAGAAGCAGCAGTAAAAGGAGATCTAAAACAGTTATACAAAATTACTAAACTCTTGAGTGGCAAGAAATCTAACTACAATGTACCAGTCCGAGATAAACAAGGTAAAGTAATTTCCTCCATAGACGACCAGCTTAGAAGATGGAAAGAATATTTCCAGGAAGTCCTAAACAGACCGACCCCTCTGAACCCACCCGTTTTGACCACAGGAGAAACACTGGACATAAATATGGAAGAGATATCCAAAGAAGAAATATGGACGGCCATCGATCAAATGAAGGCAAGGAAAGCAGCAGGTGTAGACAACACACCACCCGAGGTCCTAAAAGAAGGAGGAGCTGAAATCATCAACCAACTCCACGGTATCTTCAACAAAATTTGGTCAACTGAAACCCCTCCTGCAGAATGGAAAAGGGGCTTACTGATTAAAATTCCAAAGAATGGGGATCTGTCACAATGTGAGAAATGGCGAGGAATTACTCTACTATCAGTACCAAGCAAGGTCTTTAGCAGAACAATACTCAACAGAATAAAAGATGCCTGCGATGATCTCCTGAGAGAAGAACACGCTGGGTTCAAAAAAGAAACATCATGCATTGACCAAATAGCAACACTCCGGATAATTATAGAACACTCTATTGAATGGCAATCTCCACTCTATGCCACATTTGTGGACTTTGAAAAGGCCATTGATAGCATAAATAGAGAAACTATATGGTCAATAATGAGGCACTAAGGAGTACCATACAAAATAACTAACATCATCCGAAATCTGTACGAAAACTTCACCTGCCAAGTAGTACATAACAGTAGAATTCCATGTCACAACTGGAGTCAAACAAGGATGCCTCCTTTCACCACTTCTGTTCCTTCTTGTGTTAGACTGGGTCACAAAAGAAGCTTATGCAAGCTCAGGAAAAGGAATCCAGTGGTACCTAATGCAAAAACTAGAAGATTTGGAGTTTGCAGATGACTTGGCCATTCTGTCCCACAGACTTCAAGACATGCAAGACAAAATCACAGCCTTGAGCGAGACTGGGAAAAGAGTAGGACTTAATATAAACATTCAAAAAACAAAATTTTTGAAAATAAACTTCCTACAAGATGGAGTCATCCAAGTAGAAAACCGCAACCTGGAGCAAGTAAACAACTTTGTATACCTTGGGAGTGTGGTCAGTGTATCAGGGGGAACAGATGAGGACATCAAACGAAGAATAAATTTGGCGCGACAGGCCTTTGCTAATCTGAAACAGGTCTGGAGATCTACACAAATCTCTGTCAAAACAAAAGTAAGGATCTTTAATACCAATGTTAAAACGGTCCTACTCTATGAATCCGAATAATGGCGGACAACAGAGACAACAAAAAATAGACTCCAGACCTTTTTTTAACAGATGCCTCAGAAATATTCTGAAAATAAAATGGTTCGATAAGGTCGAAAACCCCAAGCTGTGGGAGAGGTGTGGACAAAGAACAGTAGAACAACAAATCGTGGAAAGAAAGTGGAGATGGATTGGACACACCCTCAGGAAAGATAACAGCAGGGCTAGGCAGGCCTTAGATTGGAACCCCCATGGCAAACGACAACGAGGAAGACCCAAGCGTACATGGAGATGGAGCATGTTGGAAGAGGCTGGAAGGACTGGGAAGAGCTGGGAAGAATTGAAGCGACTGGCAAGGGATCATGTAGAGTGGCGAGCTTTGACAGAGGCTCTATGTTCCACAAGGAACTCAAAGGACAAATGATGATGATGATACATCAAGGGTGCGCACCCCTGCTATACATTAATTAAAGACATTGCTATACATCAGGGGTGCGCACCCCTGCTATACCTTAATTAAAGACATTGCTATACATCAGGGGTGCGCACCCCTGCTATACCTTAATTAAAGACATTGCTATACATTAATTAAAGACATTGCTATACATTAATTAAAGACATTGCTATACATTAATTAAAGACATTGCTATACATTAATTAAAGACATTGCTATACATTAATTAAAGACATTGCTATACATTAATTAAAGACATTGCTATACATTAATTAAAGACATTGCTTTACATCAGGGGCGAGTTGTTTTTTTAAACAACTTTATAAAAAATTCTTTGATGATCGTATTTCATTGTTACGCTACTACTAACTCAAGTCAAATATTCGTTACGCTACTACTTACTCAAGTCAAATATTTGTTACGCTACTACTAACTCAAGTCAAATATTCGTTACGCTACTACTAACTCAAGTCAAATATTCCTTCAGATCGATTCTATTCAACTTTATTAAATCCCTTATATTAACTTCACCGCCGTCTCTGTCTCTCTGTCTGTCTTGGGCGAGCACCGCGGAAAAATAGAAGTAAAAAATGACCCACTTCCCGTCATGCCATCGAGCTTGAAATTTGGCACACGGACCCGTATCACCTAACAATGCATCGTATCAAAAATTCAGATCGATCGAACGTACAGTTATTAAATTAATGCATTTTTAGTTTATCTATATAAACTATATGTAGCGGTCGCTATCGTTGACATTTTACCGGTCAATTGATTTCACCCCAGCCAGAGGTGAACACATCTCGTGTTTTAACCAGGTGTACCGGCGTGCTTTTGTTTACATTTTGCGTGTCACGCTGGGCTCGGTCAAGCGATCGGTGACAAGCTCCCCCCCCCCACCCTGGGTTAAAAGCAAAGGGGAGTTAAGACGGATTCAGTCTGTAAATATTTGTCGCATTTGAACATAATCAATACTTTTAGTCATATTAGGGATCTATAGTCAAAGACTTTGTTTTTACGGGTTTGTTTGATTATATCCCTTATATTAACTTCACCGCCGTCTCTGTCTCTCTGTCTGTCTTGGGCGGGCACCGCGGAAAAACAAAATTAAAAAATGACCCACTTTCCGTCATGCCATCGAGCTGAAATTTGGCACACTGACCCGTGTTACCTAACAATGCGTCGTATCAAAATTTCAGATCGATCGAACGTACCGTAATTAAATTAATGCATTTTTAGTTTATCTATATAAAACTATATGTAGAAGTCTCTATTGTTTACATTTTACGGGTCAATTGACTTCACCCCAGCCAGAGGTGAACACATCTCGTGTTTTAACCAGGTGTACCGGCGTGCTTTTGTTTACATTTTACGTGTCACGCTGAGCTCGGTCCAGCGATCGATGACCAGACATTTCCCCTCTCCCACCCGCCCCCAGGGGTTATAAAGCAAAGGGAAGTTAAGACAGATTCAGTCTGTAAATGTTTGTCGCGTTTGAACATAATCAATACTTTTAGTTCTGTCTCATATATAAGGGATTTATAATCAAAAACTTTGTTTTTACGGGTTTGTTTTATTTTTTTTACATTGCTTGTCCACTCACCTATAATGAATGATAATAAAATGATGCGATATGGTTAAGAGCCTAACCCGCGAATATGCAGTCGCGAATGGGGAACCGTGAATAGGCAATGTATTTTTATAAGGGCTGCAGTAAATTAACGATTAATTTATCGATTAATCGTTAAAACTTTTAATCGATTACAATTATTTTGATCTATTAAAATTCGATTAAAACTTAAGAAATTATTTCTGATATATTTTTAAAAATTTATTAATAAATTTATATTTTTTGTTATTTACTGGCACACATCTCTTTTCATGAGTGTTCGTAGGCGTTATCAAATACTACCATCTCTCGTACAATAATTCCTTGAAACACCTAATGTTAATAAAATAAACATTAATACTGAAATATCCGATGATTATACAAATCACTATGTACAACAATAAACTTCAGGATTCACGTGATGGAGACATATTATACTAACACCTTTCAGCCATCTTGTCTCTCTCTCTCTCTCTCTCTCTCTCTCACCTTCTAAAGCTCATCCTCCACGTGATCTTTTTCTCTGCTCTCAATCCCGTGATTCTCACGTGACACTTACCTACTTTTCCCTCATATTATTATTATTTATATAGACGTGCATACGTTAAAAAACGATTCTAAGGTTAAGTCATTGATTGTTGCAGATCTGATGCAAATACTGTGCGATCCCGTTAGGTCACGGTCATTCGGGTCCATATTTATGGTGGTCGGACACTTCGACCCCCGGTCAATTCGACCCCGGACAGTTCGACCACAGGACGTTTCGACCCCAGGACGTTTAGACCGCGGACGTTTCGACACCTTCATATTTACACCGTAGATATTGTTATTATTTTTTTAAAATAAATATACTTTTTAAAATGTAGGCTATTATTTTTAAAATTAATGTTTGTATAAATATAATTTAACTTTATATTATTTTCATTTAAAAATTAAATACAGTTTGAAATCGTTATTTGTATAATATACCTTGGGGGCCGTCCATAAATGACGTCACGCGATTTTTGCCGATTTTTGACCCCCTCCCCCCTCTCGTCACGCGACGTCACAAAAACTTAGACCATCCCTCTAAAAATACGTCACAAATCTTTGACCCCCCCCCCAAAAAAAAATTACTTTAAAAAAATTAATAACAAAGAAACAAAAAAAAACAACTTTATTTTCTATTTGAAAATAAGTATATTTCAAATCACTTTTATTGTCATTTAAGTATTTATTATTTATTTAGTGAAGGTCTACATTGTAATATCGTAACCCGCGTGAATCATTTTTAAAAACGTTTAACCGGCCTTCAGAAAAAGAACTGTGTTAACATCCTTAGATTACATTTTATTTTAATGCATACAAATTAAACATTGACTATTAATCATCACCGTTAACGTCTTTGCTTAGAAAAAAATTATTTAAAAATAATATTTTTAAAATGTATTTTTTTTAAATCCGTCAATTGACTGACGGGCATCCCGTAAGAAAGAGGTCGGCGAACAGGGGTAAATAACCTAATCTGGGGTCAAAAGGGAATTCTTGGGGGTAATGCAGACTCATTTGGGACATATAACATCCACTACAATCCACTAGATATATTAAAATACGTCATGTGTACGTGTACGCTTGGAACATATGCCCATTATTGAACCGGTTCCTTCCAGAAAATGCATTTTTAAAAAAAAATTGACAACTATGTAGATTTCTTACCTACGTACTATACGAAGACACCTAAATCTACCCTACTTTCATTTAAATTGACACGAGTGACAATATGCCTAATCTTAATCCACATGACTTGACTGTATGACATATCCTTTCTGTGATATTTAAAATTAATGCCTTAAAAACTGAGCTAAGAAGAAAAGTTGTTTTGTTCTCCTATCGAATTGCAATGTCAAGAATTTGATGCATTCAATAAAGTTAATGAATACTTGACTAATTTTAAATGGGCTCATTTATCATTATATCTAGAACAGTGCTTCTCATACTTTTTAGTATTGCGGACCAGCAGGAATTTTTTCCATTGTACCAGGGATCTGTGCACTATTTTCCCTGCACTGACATTTTTTTCTGTCCTATTTTTGAGAACATCTGCGGACCGGCAGCGGTTGGCATCGGTCCGCGGACCACCACTTTGAGAAGCACTGATCTAGAAGACTAGAATGGCCAGGGGCGTTTTATCAAAAACCATCGAACAATTATATCAAACTTAAAAGTTTTTAATTCTATCAAATAGATTCCCTCCCCCTCCCCTTTTAAAGAAAAAGGATATTCCGTGTCGTTTTGACTTAAAATATCTACACATAATCCTATTCAAATCATTTTTAGACACTTGTCATGCTTGTAAAACTCACCAGTAGCATTTTCGGGGGGGGGGAGGGGTGCTAAAGACGCTCCCCCAAATCCCCGAGTCACATGAGCAGGACCTAGAGTCTGTTTAACGCATACATAAAATTGTATATTTTGTGGTAACGGGCATGAGAGAACCAAACGGAGCTGCGGTTAGATCACAAATGCTTTGATGTCAACATCAAACGACGCAGTGTAACAATTTCATATGTTATCTTGTGGATTCTCAAACTTAAGGATTATAATTAGATTTAATTTTCGTGTCTTGATAGCATACGCCAACCAGCGTCTGATGGCCTACCAACCAGCACATTGAGAAGCACTGATAAAGAAAAAAAAAGTCATTAAATAAATTGTAAGCACCAAATATTTCAGTGGAGGTTTTATTTAAAGTTACCCTTTTGATGTGACGTCACATTTCTTCAACCCCCCTCCCTCCCCCTCGTCACGCAACGTCACACAAGTGTGACCCCCCTCCCCCCCCTAGGTGCGTGACGTCATTTATGGACGGCCCCTTGACAACCAGTCAACATTCAACATGAATTCCTGATGGTGATAAATGCGCCATTCCTCTAAGGTAGAAATTCCTTTCAAATCTATCCAACTCCACCCCCACCGCGTTCGATGTAATCGGACAATAAGAAGGCAATGTGGTCAGATAGTCCTTTCTAAAGGTGCCTACATTTTCTATGCCCCCCACTCATTTTATTTACCTACCCCATAACCCTCGCCAGCACACGGCATGATGTAGTGGTCACTGAGTTTAGCCTTCATAACATGTCATTATGAAACCCCTCTGACAGTGAAAATCTTTGAACGACTTACATATATACATTATTTAAAACTTAAAATAAATTAAATCCTTTTTAAGTGTGTTTGGGATAGGAGTGGAGATTCTGTTTTTAATTTTTAATGGATAATATACCAAAAATTAGGTTATGAAATGTGTCCCAAAAAAGACCTGTATATTTCTATTAATAGATTTTGGCCTATTTCAGGAAATTTTGTTTGAAAATAAAGTCTATTGAAAAATTTTGAAAAGTTTGGCTAACAATCATAACGACCTGCAACAGATATAAATATACAAAATCCATTCAAAGGAAATAAGACATACAGTCTTTTAACACATAATCGGTTATAAATTACTTATTTAGATGTTCAATCCAACACCACGAATCTAAATATGTTTATTTGTTATTGAATGAAAATATTGTGATCCGCGAAGCCAACCAATTTCAAACCCAACAATTTTTTCGTTGAAAATATATTTCTTGTTATTTTTGATCCGCGAAGTAATTAAATTTTATCCGCGAAGCTTTTCCTAAATATTGTTCAAGTAAAAAATCCTAATAACCACATGCAGTGGAGGATTTAGACTTGATAAGGCCCCACAGAGGCGTCACTACTGTTGGTGTCGGTAGCTCATGATGTCATCCCCTCACGACTTACCCCATAGACCTCCTCCGAGTCTGCAAGTGCAAATAACGGGACCATAGAGAATTTTACGTGTTGGTGTCACCTTTGGTGATTGTGTCATTCGGTGCGGTCCACACCCCCCGCATACCACAGTGACGCCCATGATGTGACGCGACGTCATTAGTTGAACTTTTATTAATTTGTGAACTTATACGTTTTAAATTATTTTCTTCTTTTTAGTCCACTTATAAAAACGTGGTTTTTAAAAATCCTTTTTACCACGTTTTTACCACGTTTTAAAATCCCTTAGATTAACTTCACCGCCGTCTCTCTCTGTCTCTCTGTCTGTCGTTCGTCGTCGGGCAGGCGGAAAAACAAAAGTAAAAAATGACCCACATCCCGTGATCCATCGAGCTGGAAATTTGGCACATAGACTCGTGTCACCTAACAATGCATCTTATCAAAATTTCAGATCGATCGAACGTATCGTAATTAAATTAATGACTTTTTAGTTTATCTCTATACAACGTATGTAATTCAATTTCACAGTTTGTTATGGTTTTTTTTCACGTGACAGTTCAGTACAAGCGTTGACGCCATCCGTCGATGTACCGGCGTGCTTTTGTTTACATTTTACGTGTCACGCTGAGCTCGGTCCAGCGATCGGTGACCAGAAATTTCTCTTCTCCCACCCCCACCCCCCGGTTATAAAGCAAAGGGGAGTTAAGACAGATATCACTCGGTGTCAGTCTGTAAATGTTTGTCGCGTTTGAACATAATCAATACTGTTAGTTATGTCTCATATATAAGGGATTTATATTTTTTTTAAATGTTTTTACGGTTTTGTTTTATAATTAACTTGCTTTCGTTCCTGTCTGTCTGTCCGCATTGTTTTCGTTCCTGTCTGTCCGCAATTTTTCAAATTTGCCAACGTAAATTTAAACACATTCTGATGGCCCTAGAGAGCTCAAAATTTTACCACCGATAGATCTTGGCTGACAATGTATTGTATCAAAATTTCAGATCGATCGAATCTACAGTAATTAAATTAATGCATTTTTAGTTTATCTCTATGTAAGCATCTGTATCCGACAGCCGTTGTTGGATTTCACGTGCCGAGTTCATCACCCCGTGACCTCATCGCCGTGGCATTAAAACGTTGGGTGGGCGCTGATGAGGTGTTTGGTAAAATAAATAGAGGTAAAATAAATATTTAAAAAAACCAGGTTGTTATAATTGGACTAAAAAGAATAAAATAAATAGAGATAAAAATAGGATTATTAAAAACAACGTTTTTATAAGTGGACTAAAAAGAAGAAAATAATTTAAAACTTATAAATTCAAGCACTTTGATTTAATATGACTAAAACGTGGGGCGGGCGCTTATGAGGTTTAACATATGCAGTTTACTCATTCACTCACTTATAGATCTCTCTTTTGCCTTCTAAATTATAAATCTTTAATTTTTATACCAAACACCCGCCCCACGTTTTTAGTCATATTAAATCAATGTGCTTGAACTTGTATGTTTTAAATTATTTTCTTATTTTTAGTCCGCTTATAAAAACGTGGTTTTTAAAAATATTTTTTTTACCTCTATTTTGTTTACCTCTATTTATTATTACAAAGTTTTTATTAACTTGCTTTCGTTCCTGTCTGTCCGCAAATTTTCAAATTTGCCAACGTAAAATTTAACCACGTTTGATGGTCCTAGAGATCTCAAAATTTTACCACAGATAGATCTTGGATGACAATGCATTGTATCAAAATTTCAGATCAATCGTATGTACCGTAATTAAATTATTGCATTTTTAAGTTTATCTTTATCTAGCATCTGTATCCGATTGCCGTTGTTGACAGCGCGTGCCAGTTCACTCTAGCCAGCCATCGATGACCACTCCCCGTGTTTACATCAGGGAGAGTTCAGTCTATTTCAGTCTGTAAACACGCGATGCATTTACAGAAATAAAATTTTCGATATACTTTATTATTTTACACTTAAACTAAAAAGAATAAAATAAATAGAGGTAAAAAAAAGATTTAAAAAAACAACGTTTTTATAAGTTGACTAAAAATAAGAAAATAATGTTAAAGTTATAAGTTCAAGTACTTTGATTTAATATGACTAAAAACGTTGGTTAGGTGTTTGGTATAAAAATTAAAGATTTACTTGAGAAGGCAAAAGAGAGATCTATAAGTGCGAGAATGAGTGAACTGCATAGGTAAAAACCTCATAAGCACCCGCCCCAAGTTTTATAATCATATTAAATCAACGTACTTGAACTTATAACTTTTAAATTATTTTCTTCTTTTTAGTCTACTTATAAAAACGTTTTTAAAAATCATTTTGTTTTACCTCTATTTATTAAATTTGTTCTAGTTTATCAATGTTTTCTTAGGTGGATGCAGGGCCGAATTAAGCTATCTTGGTGCCCTGAGGCACAAACCCACATGGGTGCCCCCTTCTGCCCCGATCCCCCACTGACCGCTGGTATGTTCAATATTAAGCAAACCAACTAACAAACAAAACAGTTGTTAACACACAAGAGCGTCACAAGGGATTGCGGGAGGTGTGGACCGCATCGGGTGACACCAAACGGGTAAAATTATGTAAGCCTCGTTATTTGGCTTGGCATACTCGGAGGAGGTCTATGGGGTAAGTTGTGAGGGGGTGACACCATGACCTACCGAACTGGATGACACCCACCCTAGTGACGCCGCTGTTAACACATATGTTTGTACTAGTATCACTCAAATAAAACCTACGATATGTTATTTCTGTATTAAAATTAATATTTAATTAATTTTATAATAATAATAGACAAACATACTGTAACTTTTTTAATAGATGAGAAAGTCAGAGAAAGCAAACCTTTACATTTTAAAGTTCTTTATTCTAGATTTACATCTGGCAAAGTACATCATCAAAGTTAATTTTGCGCAAAATGTGTGTCTCAATCATCAGCAAAGATAAGGAATCAAGCCTTTCTTATTTCATTATCGATCTACTTAGATTTTTTGTACGTTTTAACTGAGAAAAAGAGCGCTCAGTTAAAACGTTCGTAAACATTAATGTTAAAAATATGCGCAAGTCCATTTCTACATTGGAAAAGCAAACTGGATGTTGTCTCTATTACTTTGTATAATTATGCACGACTCAACGTGTTGTTTTCAGATTTTGATGCACGAAACTTGTGGCGAATATATGAGTGTAACTTTTGTAGTTCAGTATATAAATTATTGTTCAGATCTTAGGATAAGCATTTATTAGTCATACACAACACTGAGATGTTTGTGTTACATCGATCAAACAAGAAAATCTAACTCCTATATCATTATATACCTATCCTCATCTACCCATCTCTGTCTCAAGTTTGTCAACAATGGCGTAAAAAGCAGATATACGAAATTTGTCTCTGGCATTCAGAGATACCTCAGGGGCATCACCATCAATGACCACTGTCTTTCATGCAAGTGATCTGCTAGTGAAGAATACAAATCAGCACACGTTTTCAAGTTCACGTGCTCATTTTGTAGAGCTTGACTGAATCTGTGAAAATGTAACACTTCTTCCCAAAAGACAAGCGTGAGAGCAAATTCTAATTCTTGTATCTTCTTTGCAATTTTTGTCTGCTTCTCTTCTGGTGTCCCCCTTCTGTGACAGGTCTTATTGTAAACACTCTAACGCTTCTATAATCTGAGGATGAGACTTTAGAATAGCTTTAGTTCCAACAGCATGTGCTTCCCATCTGGTATCGGAAAGAGAGTTTACCAGCGTTCAATCCACAAAGCATCCTTTCAGAATCTTCCATCTGTTGGTTGAAGCTGAGAAAAAAGTATCGATCAGTTGCACTGTATGGAAGAAGTTTACTGCCTCTAAACAAGAGTCAACGGCACTTCTGCCTACCAGATTTAGTGAATGGGTAGCACAGGGTATGTAGATAGAAAACTAATTTTCCTCTAGAATTTTGTTCTGCTATGCCCTTGTAATACCAAGACATATTAGCTGCGTTATCCGGGACTGACCTCTGCATTTCGCAAAATCAAATTGCAAACTTCACGTAAGTACTGCAACTCTTGCTTAGCCATACCTTCACCGGTGTGACTTTGCAGCTCCAAGAAAGTAAAAAAGCGCTCAATGGGCTCTCCATCTACCACATATCGAAGAACAACGCTTAACTGATCTATAAGTGAAATATCGGGTATTGACAAGCTGAAATAACCGGAAGCCTTTACTTCATCTATAATTACTTGATGGACTTTTGGGGACATAATTTTAATCAGTTCTTCACATATAGTTTGGGATACATAAGAAGGATTTCCTTTTCCAGAATTTCCTTATTTCGCAATGTAGGATGCTAATAAAAAAACCGTAAAAAAACAAGTTTTTGACTATAAATCCTTTATGTACGCGACATAACTAAAAGAATGTTCATTATAATACGCAGCGCAAGACCATCCAATAATACAAAATTGCAGTTGTGTCGTAAAACATGTTTAATATAATGCGCACCGATCAGGAATATGTTTATAAAAAGTGTTGTCAATAAAATATGCAGCTTATTGCACGACAGAAAGGTTGTTCAATATAATACGCACCGCGACACACTCTCTCAAAAATAACATGATACATAGAGATAAATAAAATAATCTAAAAATTCAATAATTTAATTACGGTACATGCGATTGATCTGAAATTTTTATACATTGTTTTTATCATCGGTACGAAACTGCCTGCAAAATTTCAGCTCGCTAGCTTACAAGAAAGTGGGTTAAAAATTGATCCAAAGTTTTGGCGACATGCAAGCCATCAAGGGTTCAAACAAACAACCAGACCCCACAAGTTAATATAAAGGATTTAATATAAAAAAACGTAAAAAACCAAGTTTTTTCACTATAAATCCTTTATGTACGAGACGTAACTAAAAGAATGTTCATTATAATACGCAGCGCAAGACCATCCAAAAATACAAAATTGTAGTTATGTCTCGTAAAACGTGTTTAATATAATGCGCACCAATCAGGAATATGTTTATAAAAAGTGTTGTCAATAAAATATGCAGCTTATTGCGCGACAGAAAGGTTGTTCAATATAATACATACCGCGACACTCTATCTCAAAAATAACATGATACATAGAGATAAATAAAATAATCTAAAAATTCCATAATTTAATTACAGTACATGCGATCGATCTGAAATTTTGATACATAGTTGTTATCATCGTCACGAAACTGCCTGCTAAATTTCAGCTCGCAAGCTTACGAGGAAGTTGGTTAAAAATCGATCCAAAGTTTTGGCGACCGACAAGCAAGAAATCAAGGGTTCAAACAGACACCACGAGTTAATATAAAGGATTTAAAAAATGGATCAAACTGACTGACCAACTCCAGCAACCCTAGAAAATTCAATTTTGTAAAGATCCAAATTTTTCATTTGTCTCCTTGAAAGTGATTTCATGGGTGGATTAAGATTGCAAGGGGCCCCTGGCTGCAATTCCACCTGAGGCCCTGTCCAGCCACTTTATTATACAATTTAATAAGTTTGGGGTCCCTTAATTTAGTCTTAAATCATTGGGGGCCATTGGCTTTAGCCCAATCAGCCTTCCATTTAATCCGCCCCTGTGCGATATAATATTACATTTGCGATTTGCTAACGTCATGTACAATAAAAACAATTTTCTTGAGAACTTGTGGTGCCCCCCAAATGCTTGGTGCCCAAGGCATGTGCCTTGTTTGCCTATAGGTTAATCAAGCCCCGGGTGAATGGGTCCCATACAGTATATGCATATTCTAATACAGGTCTCACCAAAGTGAGGTAGCATTATAGTTTTATATCTCTATAACATTTCTAAACGTTTCTTTTTATGAAGCCTAAGTTTGTTTTTTTTTAATAACTTCATTGACATGGGAATTCCATGATAGTTTCTCATGTATTATGTTTACTAAGTATTTTGCATCTTTAGTTTGGGTCAGTTCTTTTCC
The DNA here is from genome assembly GCA_944989445.1 of Ampullaceana balthica. NCBI lineage: Eukaryota > Metazoa > Mollusca > Gastropoda > Lymnaeidae > Ampullaceana > Ampullaceana balthica. The sequence goes on along the minus strand of CALYLW010001213.1, from coordinate 35,625 downwards.
ATGAATGAAATAATTTGAAATGATTTGTTTCTTTTTTCTTTGTTACTCTTAACAGTTGACACTTTTCTGGGTGGAAAGACATATTCCAGTTAGTTTCCCATGTTATCAATTCATCTAAGTCTTTTTGTAAAATTTTGCTATCTTGTTCTGATTTAATTGTTCTGTAGATTATACAATCATCAGCAAATAACCTAACTTTTGTTCCCGTTGAGATGTTGTTGGGTAAATCATTTATATATATTAAAAAGAGTAAGGGACCAAGCACAGTTCCTTGTGGAACTCCTGAATTGACCTTTATTGGTGCAGATTTAGATCCATTAATTATTACAGTTTGCTCCCTACCCCAAAAGGAAGTCTTGGATCCAGTGATGTAAGGGACCTGAGATTCCGAAGTAGGTAAGTTTTTTAAGTAAACTAAGGTGGTGAACTTTGTCAAATGCTTTTGAGAAGTCTAGTAATATTGTATCTATTTGATCATTTTTGTCTAAGCCTTTTGATAGTTCATCTATTAAACCTATTAATTGTGTTTCACATGATCTGTTTTTTCTAAAATCGTGTTAATGTGGGCATAGGGCATTATATTTGTCTAGGTGATTAACTATTCTATTATATATTATGTGTTCTAGTAATTTACAGGTGATACTTGTAAGTGATACAGGTCTGTAACTACCAGGGTCTCATTTATCACCTTTCTTAAAGAGTGGATAAAAAGACGTCCCCAAGTGTCACCATTGACTCCAAATGGACACATCTCAGAGACACAATCTATACATCAGCAATACATGCATTTGGCAAGAAATCTCACAAAAATACGGACTGGTTTGATGAATATTGGGACGAAATGAAACCTGTCACTGAAGCCAAAGGGAAAGCTCTTATGGCCTACAATGAAAAGCCCACACCCGGCAGGCTGCATGCCTTAAAAACAGCAAAGTCGCATGCCCAAAAAATTGACCGTCAATGTGCCAATACCTACTGGCTCAACCTCTGCTCCAGCATACAGTCAGCTGTAGATATGGGCAATGCCAAATCCATGTACGAAAATATCAAATGAGCAACTGGCCCTATGACATTCAAAGTTGCCCCCCCCCCTAAAGTCCAAAAGTGGAGAAATTATCCAAGACCAGGCAGGACAGCTAAAACGGTGGGTTGAGCATTATCTGGAACTGTACTCAACAGTTACCACAGTCTCCAGCACCGCTCTAGATGACATCCCAGAGATGCCTCTCATGGAAGAACTTGATGTCATGCCCACACAGGAATAGCTGAGCAAAGCAATTGACAGTCTAGCTTGTGGAAAAGCCCCTGGGAATGATGGCATACCACCGGAAGCTCTAAAGAGTGGCAAGACAGCTTTACTACAGCCATTGCACGAGCTTCCGTCCCTCTCCTGGGAACAGGGCTACATCCTCCAAGACCTAAAGTATTCAAATATAGTGAGACTATATAAAAACAAGGGTGATAGAAGTGACTGCAATAACTACCGCGGCATCTCACTCCTTAGTATTGTAGGAAAGGCCTTCGCCCGTGTCATACTAACACGTTTACAGAGTCTTAAGCAAACGGGTCTGGCAAAACACCAAGTTAACAGAGAAAACCAAACTGTGTGTCTATAGAGCCTGCGTCATTAGTACACTGCTATACGGGAGCGAGACATGGACCACTTATACATCCCCAGGAGCGCAAGCTTAATAGCTTCCACTTGAGATGCCTGCGACGCATCCTAGGCATTAAATAGTAAGACAAAGTGCCTAATACTGAGGTCCTAATGCGTGTTAATACCCAAAGCATGTTCTCAATCCTGAGTGAAAGACGCCTGAGATGGCTAGGACATGTTAAAAGAATGAGCCCTGGCCGCATCCCCAAGGACCTCCTATATGGAGAACTGGCATCGGGAAAGAGGAAGACAGGTCGCCTACGTCTGCGATTTAAAGATGTCTGCCAAAAGGGACATGAAAGCAGCCAGAATACGCACAAGCGACTTGGAGTGTAAGGCAGTAGATCGAACTACGTGGTGCACAGTTGTCAAAGAGGGCGTCATAGTAGCGTAATAGTAGCGTCATAGTAGCCGAGGTGCGAAGGATGGAGGAGATTACAGACAGAAGAGCTAGGAGAAAGGCCAAAACATTTGGAAGCACAGAACTCGTGTGTAATAGCTGTGGTAAAGACTGTCACTCAAGGATAGGACCACACCCACTCGAGGAAATGCAACCCAACTCAACAGTGATGCAACATCGTCTCGCGAGACGGAAGGATGCCGATTATTAAAGAGTGGAGTTATTTTCCAATCCTAGGGCACTTAACCCTGGTTTAGAGAGGCTTGAAAAAGAACTACGAGGATTGGGGACAATTCATTGCCAAGTTCTTTTAATAACCTTGCAGGCAATTCATCTGAGCCAGTAGCTTTGTTTATTTTAAAGTTTTTTAGGAGTGAATGTATACCTATCTCGTCTACAGTTATGTTACCTATTTCTTTCATTTTATTTAAATTTATTAAAAATTCCTTGTCGCCTGAGGCAGAGAATGATGATGCAAAATGTAAGTTAAGGATATTAGCTTTAGTCTCATAATCATTACAGGTTTTATTATTTGAGCCTTTTAGTGTGGCTATTCCTGTAGGCTCCATTTTTTAGACTTGATAAAGGACCATAAAATAACATCAGTGCACAATGTGTGGGCCCATCAATTTATTGCCCCTAACTATACAATTGTATGAAAGGACCATAAAATACCATCAGTGCACAATGTGTGGGCCCATCAATTTATTGCCCCTAACTATACAATTGTATGAAAGGACCATAAAATAACATCAGTGCACAATGTGTGGGCCCATCAATTTATTGCCCCTAACTATACAATTGTATGAAAGGACCATAAAATAACATCAGTGCACAATGTGTGGGCCCATCAATTTATTGCCCCTAACTATACAATTGTATGAAAGGACCATAAAATAACATCAGTGCACAATGTGTGGGCCCATCAATTTATTGCCCCTAACTATACAATTGTATGAAATGACCATAAAATAACATCAGTGCACAATGTGTGGGCCCATCAATTTATTGCCCCTAACTATACAATTGTAAGAAAGGACCATAAAATACCATCAGTGCACAATGTGTGGGCCCATCAATTTATTGCCCCTAACTATACAATTGTATGAAAGGACCATAAAATAACATCAGTGCACAATGTGTGGGCCCATCAATTTATTGCCCCTAACTATACAATTGTATGAAAGGATCATAAAATAACATCAGTGCACAATGTGTGGGCCCATCAATTTATTGCCCCTAACTATACAATTGTATGAAAGGACCAACCAAGCAAAAGAGTAATCATAGTCCAAAAACACTTTGTATTATGATAAGGCTGAAAACACGTGCGGAAGAGGTTTGTATTGCAGTTCCCGCAAACATGTTTTAGGCCCGCAAACATGTTTTAGGCTTGTTCTTGCATCCTTCATGATGACATCAACGTGTTTTAGGTTTGTTCTTGCATCCTTCATGATGACATCGCCCTGTTTACCCCTCTGCATCAAAAAGTGGCCCACGCCGTCATATTGCATCAACTTAGCTCCCATTGCTAATCTAATTTGGGTTCCCTTGAGCCTTACTGTGTACTTTCGTTTGATAGTTACCTTCAAATAAGCTGTATCAATTGCGCATCTAAAATCCTTCCAAGCCATTGCATTTGAACCGTGGATAATCCATGCATTCACTATAATACTGCCATATCAATGCAGCGAGTGAACAGCGGCCAGTACTTTGAAAAAATGCAATCATGGTAGATGACACCGCCTATTTGAGCATTAGAATTAGAGATGAGGTTAGAGGCTTTTCAACTTACTTTTGTCTTTATGGCTTTTTAATTCACGCTTGGCATCATGAAACGGCTGAAGATAATCGTGATTTGTGGCAATTATTACAAAGTTATTGTGCCAGCGCACGAGAAGTACCTCTGACGTTCTGTAGTAGACGTACTCACTGTCTCCACGACCTGAATTTTTCATCCCTTTTGATGACTTCAGTGGACAAGTTCATTGACTCTGTTTTCTCTAATCGCAGCTGTTGCTGGAAATCCAGTATCTTCCAGCTGAAACAACAGGTCCATGTTTGTAAAGAAGTTATCAAAATAGTGGACATGGTTACCAGGATCAGCAACATGTTGTACAGCATTCAAGACTACGTGAGGACTAAGGGGTCAATCTGTGGCCGTGGTAACCTATCCACAATACAATAAGAAAGTGTAAGAGTGTCCCTCTCTGGGGCACACAGCCAAATATTTATACATAAATCTGATGGGCTTTCCTTTTATGAATTGTTTCAGGCTGTTGCTCCCATAAAATTTCACAATCATCTCATCATTGCTGATGTTGCGTATAAAATAGCCAAATTTGTGGAAATTCTCATTCAAGAGTTCAAAAAACGGCAGCACCTTGAATGATTGATCACCTTTTTAGCTTTCTGAAGTAGAATTGTGCACGAAATGAATATTACTTTCCAATTTCAGAAATCGGTTTTGAGACGTGGCATTCTTGACAACAGGTACAACAAGATCATCTGCGTTGCTCCAATAGCCTGTTTCTGGCGGGACTGGAAGGTATCAAAATTTGAATAACAATCCCAAGAAAAACCTTCAATGTCTTCAGCTGATGTTTGAAATTCGTGATCGCTACTAACATCAGTTCAATAGCGAACTGTTTCTCTAGTCAATACATCGTATACCGCTAGCCAAAAAAAACCCCCAAATCCTCAAAGAGTTCCACAGGAGTATGTTGGCTTAGACTTTGTTGCCATTATTTTCAGCTATTGCGGCGGCTTGTCTATTCAATGCATATGTCTTTGAGATGGACGGATTTCTCAGAACGGCGAAGGACAAGCACACAGACTGGAGCTTCCGAGTATTGTTCTTCAATCTGTTAAAGAAAAAGATCCACTTCATCCAGGGTAAGATATTTTTCCTGGCATGATTCACTGGGACAATGTGAAAACCAACAAAGCAAACTTTATATTTAGGCACTAATATACACCATATCATCCCAATGTCCTATTTACATGACACTGGGAAATGACGCGGTATTACGTTTGAGTTTGTGCAATTGGAATAAAATGTTGCATTATGGACATGTAGGTAAGTAGTTTACGTTGTGTCAATCCCTCCGTGTCTGCAAACAGCCAGAACACACCTAAATTTGCCGTCACATTCAGAGTATGAAAAAAATTGGAGTCACAGGCACAAATCACAACCTAACGCTTACAAACCACGTGGCACGTGAGCACCTGCACCAAGGACTAACGAGAGCCATATTAGGGTCTGCATTGAATGTGGGCCAGATCACGTGATTCCTTCGGTTTAGTAGTTAGTTTAGTAGTTAGTGCCGAGCTGACAAAACACCAGTTCCAGATAAAGTTCACAATGAAATGCTCAAACATCTGGACAAGACAGGCCGAATAAAACTATTGAGTTTTATTAATACAACTTGGACGACAGGCACGCTGCGGAAGCTGTGGAAAAAAGGCCACAATAACCCAAATTCCCAAAGAAGGGAAACCAGGCGAACACCCGTCCAGTTACCGGCCAATTTCTCTCACATCGTGTGTAGGGAAGGTGGCTGAACGTTTAGTGAAAGCATGACTCTACTGGTTCCTCGAAAAGACCTAAAGCATTCCAATGACTCAGGGTGGGTTCCGAAAGGGACGCCAACCGCTGGACCAGGCTCTCCGTTTAATTCAGACAATAACAAACTCCAGTTGAGGAATCACACCGTTGCTGTGTTCTTCGATCTGAAGCAGGCATACGACAAGGTGTGGCGTGGAGGGCTACTTTATAAGTTGCAGCATTTAGGTGTCACTGCGAACATTTACAGCTGGATAAAATCGTTCCTTACGGACAGCATGATCAAAACCCGAGTGGGGGAGTCATTATCCAGCGAGGCACGCCTGGAGGACGGACTTCCGCAGGGTTCCATCCCTCAGTTGTACATTGGTCTTAGCCTACGTCCACGACCTACAAGGCATTCTCGAGTCACAGAATGCCATGTTTGCTGACGATCTGGCTACATGGAGTTCAGGAAAAGACGTTGTAACACTGCAGAACCGGCTGCAGGAAGATCTGAATCGAATCGAAGACTACGCCAACCGATGGCGCCTAGTGGTCAATACGGTGCAAACGGTCCACTCAATTTTCACAAATGGACGGAATGCTCTGAAGCATGAGGTGTGTAAATGGTTTACTTGTTATATGTGTTTTGTAGGCGTTCTCACAATACAAACTTTCGTGCAATAAATCCTTGAAATACTTTTGTCAACAAAATAACTTTAATCTGCACAATATATACAAAAGTATAACTTTGAGGTTTTACAACGTGGAGACATCAGCCACACATCCGCCATTAATTTTTCTCAACTGCTTTCGCGTCCTTTCTACCCATGTGACCTCTCTGTCACTAATCTCGTGATTATCACGTGACATTCACCCCCATCCTAAAAAAATGTTTATGAAATACAACATTTTTGGTCTTAATAAAATCAAATCAATCTACATGTATATTCAAATCTCAAATATTTATCATCAATGGACATTCATTGCCATACACACAATATCTAGACATGAAAATCAAGAGAAAAAATCTGTAGGACTTCAACAGTCTACCTGTACTGTAAAAATTTAAAGTGAAATTTTAACACAACTATAATTTTGTGTAAGTAAAATACTTTTAACAATCAATATTCATAAAATTAAAATTACATATATTGTCCAGTGGAATTCAAACACTGCTCCTTATTAATTGTTCAGCGAATAAAAATACTAATATTAATACAGTCTCTGGTTTTATCATTTAGGAATTCACAGAATGTCTTTATTTATTGTCATTCTACTTAATATGTCTGCCACCACATTGTCATTTCCTTTAACAGGTTTAATGTCAAATTTGTAGTCGGCTAATAGCATAGCCCAACGATTTAATTTTGCGTTGCTGATTTTCATCTTGTTGAATGCCACAAGTGGTTTTTTTTTCTGTTAGAAGAGTGAATGTTCTACCTAGAAGGTATTTTTGAAGTTTTTGTAGAGCCCACACTATGGCTAGACATTCTCTCTCTATGGTGCTGTAGTTACACTCTGTTTTGGTCAAATTTCTGCTCAGATACTGTATAGGATGAAGGATACCATTATGCTCTTGCATGAGGCACGCTCCTAATGCAATGGACGATGCATCAGTAGAAACAATGAAAGGTTTGTCCCATTGAGGTGTAACCAAGATGGGTTTATTCCTAAATGCTTCCTGAATGTTCTCCAACGCGTCGAGGGTATCTCCTGAAAACTGAAATTTTCTTATATATGTGTTTTTGTAATTTCTGTTAGTGGGTGAACAATCTCTGCATAATTTGCAATAAAAGGTCTGTAAAAGTTACATAGTCCCAGCAGGGCTTGAACTTGTTTCTTAGATTTTGGGACTATCAGGTTAAAGATCTTGTTTTCATTCTCTGCAGTAGGAATGACTGCACCACCTCCTATTCTTTATCCCAGAAAATCAATATATTTCTTTCCAATGTTGATCTTTTCTGGTTAGATTGTCACATTATGTTTCTTGAGTCTATCCAGTACAGCTTCAAGTGTGTGGATAAGTGTTTCCCAATCTTTAGTGTGGATACATATGTCGTTTACATAATGTCCCACATTTGGAATGCCTTGTAACATCACTTTCATAAATCTGCTAAAAGTGGCTGTACTATTTACTAATCCAAATGGCATCACTAACCATTCATATACTTCATCCATGGCTATGAATGCAGTATATTTCACAGAATCAGGATCCATATTTATCTGCCAAAAACCTCTGTTTAAGTCAAATGTAGTGAATATTCTGGAATTACCAATTCTGTCTATAATGTCTCCAATAGGTTCATGGTCCAATTTTGTAATATTATTCAACTGTCTGTAATCACAGCATAGTCGAATCTTTCCATTCTTCTTTTTTACTATGACAGTTGGTGAGGTATAGTTAGCTTCAACTGCTTTTCATATTTTGTTTTCTTTGAGTAGGTAATCAATTTCTTGTTTTACTGTGTCTCTATATGCCATTGGAATAGGGTATACTTTAGTCTTGAAAGGTTCATGTTCTAATAGTTGTATCTTATAGGTCACAGTTTTTGTGTTTCCTGTTTCTTTTGTGATGACACCTTTGTATTTTTTGAAAAATTTTCATCACTCTGTGTTTCATATTATCTGGTATGTCAGAGGATATTCTTTCACTGTCAGGGCTTTTCTTTTTCATTGTACTGTCATTTTCATCATTTTCTTTGTTGATGATATTTACTGTTTGTTTTTCTTCTTTATTGTCACCATATGCTCTTAGTTTATCAATGTGTAATTTTTTCACATTTCCTTTTATATTGACACTATATGTGACATCAATAAGTTTCTCTTTAATGTTGTTTGGACCTTCCCATGTGATTTCATTCTTTGCGTTTGGTAACAATACTAAGTTCTGGCTCAAATGTTCTTAATTGTCTGTGTTTATTTTTTTTTATTTCTCTATGTCTTGATTAGTCTTTGTTTTGCTGTTTCAATAATGTAGAGTATTTTATCTCTAGTTTTTGACATCAGCTGATATGTTCTGTATGGCATCTTGTTTGCTTATTAGCCTTTCTTTGAAATTTCTCAAAGGACTTGAAGGGTTTTGACCAAACATTAACTCAAAAGGACTAAAACCTTGCTGCTGTTGCATGCAAATAGTACTAAAGGTAAATATTTATGCCATTTGTCTTCATGGTCTATTGTAACCTTTATTAGCATATTATTGATGGTTTTGTTTAGTCTTTCAATCACTCCATTTGATTGTGGATGGTAAATGGTGCTGCGCACTTGTGTAATATTTAACATTTTAATAATAGCGTTTGTCACCTGTCCCTTGAATTGGCTGCCATTGTCTGAAAGAAGGGTTTGAGGAAAACCATATCTGCTGAAAACATTGAGTAATTCAGTCCATATACTTTCTGCATCTATTCTTTTCAGTGGGATAGCTTCACCCCATCTGGTGGCTATGTCCACTATGGTAAGAGCATACATATGTTTTTCTTTGACATCTTTTTGAATGGTCCTATTAGGTTTATGGCAATTTTCTCAAATAAAAAGTTTGCCTTGTCAGATGACTGTATTGGCGCTGTGTGCTTTCCATCTTTGGGATTATGTCGTAGACACACATCTCTTGATGTATTCTTTTATCTGCCTAGCCATTTAAGACCAGTAAAAGTTTTCTGCTATTGCAGCAATTGTTTTCTTGGCGCCCATGTGTCCACCTAAAGGACAGTCATGTGTCATTTTAATAATGGTTTCCTGTAACTTTTTAGGAAGAACCACTCTTTTGCACGTACCTGCTTGTGCAATGTTTATCAATATGCCTTTATCTAACTTGTAATTTTTGTTGTGGCCTGTTTCATTGTCTTTGATCAGTTTCATTTTTATTTCCATGATTGTGTTATCTTCTTCTTGTAGTTGTTTGAACTCTTGTTTGGACATCAGTTGGCTTCCTATTTCAAGTTTCTCATCAACTTCAATGTCTGTGATCTCTTTTCTTTTTGTGGTGGCTCTTGTTTGTACAGTAGCACATAATTGATGGCTGTTGTCACACCAAGCCTTGAATACTTCATCAGAATTGTCAACAACACCTTCAATATTGCCTATGATGAGATCACAAATGGCATCTTTCAAAACTCTTGCTCTGACTTCACCTTGAAACCCGGGTGAGTTGATGGTAAGAGTGGCAGTTGGACACTCTCTCTTTGTGCCATCAGCCATTTATTAGTGTTTCTTTTTGACCATCATATTCTTTTTCTTCCACTTTCCTACTGTGGACCACAATCGTTGTGCATCCTGAATCACGAAGACACATACATTTTCTATTATTGATGTAAACTAGGTAGAATTTCAGCTTTCCATGACTGTTAATAGTGGCCACAGTATCACTAGATCTTGATTTTTCTTGTTTCATTTTTCCTTTATCATCTACATCTTGGTAGTCATTCCTTCTCCATGGCTGATTAGAATCTCTGTATCCGGAGTTATGATTATATTTTTCTCTCCATGATTTTCTACCTTTGTTTTCAAAGTGATC